>JACJUY010002960.1:32873-82423 GCA_014220935.1 Platorchestia sp. MABIK | reverse complement strand
TTCTCACATTTTGGATGAGCTTGCAAGCAGCTCAGTCACTTAACATGTGTGTCAAATTAAATTAATTAGACAAACATAGCGTATTTGTTCGTCTCCATTCACCTTCAGGAGTGAGTTAACTTTAGTTGGAAATATTTAAAAGTTCAGCCGACAGAACAAAATATTTGTCAGTTTTTCAACTGGTCCTAAGCAAATGATCATGAATGTATAGAAAGGTGCACCTAACAGAATAAACACAGGAATTAAGTGAAAATATGAAGCCACCTATTATTGTAACTCACAAGTGAATGGTTTTACAAAACAACTCATCTGACGTTGCGAACAGGAAATGTCCAGAAATATTTTTACGCCTTCGTGAGTCTTTCTATCTTTCAGAGTTCAAAATGATTCGGCCCGCCAGAATTAATGATCAACCCAGCAGAAGGTAAATTAATATGGGAGACAGGGCTGTAAGTGACTAAGGTTCTAGGATTGTGGACTAAATAGAGTGTTAAGAAATCATCTACTACTTCTCTCCACATGCTAATGAAATATTGGTGCACACTAAGCTAATGGTCAACCGGTGCTTAGTTCTAGTTTTGCCTATGAAGGCAGTTGTCATGGCGCTTCCTGAATACGTTACCACTTTGACTGTGACGTAACTCACCAATGGGTTACGTTACGTTACGATTTTACAATTTTCGTGATGCTGCTGACCGATCAGCAATCACAAATTCAATTCTTTTAAAAACTCAGTGAAAACTTAAATAGAGAAAAATTCGTTTGATGTTTGTTATTTGCAAGATTAATTTCTAAAATTAACTCCCATTTGAGTTGAATGCTGAACTTCAGTCCAATCCGCCTCAGTTAATATGTTAAGAGGGGTTTCCATGCACAGTAAGCGCTAAAAACGAGTGGTGAAAAGTCCACGGTCCTAACGCGCAATATTTAAATAACTCGTGCTCCTAGTTCTTAAACGGCAAATAATTGATTGGCCGGCAGATTCATTGAGTTTTAAACCATTTTACTTATTAATTAGCTGAGACAAAATTGTAATAGCACGATGCAGTGCAAAGCGTTCGTATATCAGAGCAAAATTTGGGCGAGTGAGTTCCTGAAATTTCTATTAGTGTATCCGATCTCTTTAGAAAAGTAGCGAGGACGGTCGTTGAAGAGAATTTCCCGGAGGAAGCCATCGGAAAATATGGCATTAGATTGCAGATCCTTGAGTCGAAACTTGGCGAGTACAATTCAATTATATTTTTTCACAGGTTTTGGTAGTACATGAATGTGTGAATATCGATAGCAATTGTGTCTAATCCTTTTTAAAATCTTTTTCATTTCTTTGAGTGGGGCGTCATTTTGCTTTCCGCCACTCACGTTAGGTTACGGTAACGAGTGGGACGTTATGACAACTACGAGTCATGGTTTGTATAGACACGATATAAACAAACTGAGTTGCTACGCGAGCTGACGTTGTTATGGTCTGAAACCAGTGTGAAATGGGCAGATCAAAACATTGCATCAACGTAGTTGAACTGCAAATTCAATGTCCTAATTGAACTGAAAATTCAAAATCTTAATTGCCCTGAAAATTCAATATCCAAATTGAACTGCAAATTCTGTCTCGTTATGTATTTCTTTAGCGCGTAGTAATGTAGTACGATATTTCTGCTCTGTGCTTGAAAATGAAAGAAAATTCAAAAGGGAATAACTTCAGGAGGCAGATCAAAATTACCTTTAAAATAACATAGGTGGATTAAAATACTGCAATAGATCGATTAATATCTGTATTCACCATTAGAACTTGAAGCGTGATAAAGCCAGATTATGAATGTCGGAAGTCACCATTTGATCATTTGAAATTCTTAAGTTTTTCAAGCAAGGGCTGAAAAGGCAAACTTACCAAGTTTCTCAAATAGAACTAGCTTCAACATCGCTTAGCAGGTATCTAAAATAACACATTTAACTATTCCTGAAAGAATTACGACCATCTGTTGGTGTCATTTCGAAGATATTGAGACCTCGATAGAAGTTGGGATGCAAATATGTGAGTATACGCTGCAATTTATTTCAGTTCAATTGTTACGTTTTTACTGAAACACGTGAATACAATTTTCACTCAGTTTTCGTTTATAAGGGCTGTTTAAATTGCTGTTGTATGAAAATGGATAGAGCAATTTAAGTGTTCGCATGATAATTGTTAAGGAAGAAAACAAATCTTTGATTGTTGTGTTACACCTCGAAAATAGACCGTGCCTGAAAATACAATTCATTCATCATCTAAAGTAATTTAAATATTAAAAAACTAGTGACACAGTTACGTTTTACTCACTAGTGACACAGTTGCAGTCATTGGAAATCATCGTCGTGAGAATGACATCCAGCAACTCGAGTCAAGTTGAAGGTGGAACACGTACGCCAAATCAGTGTTCTTAGATTGGTCTACTTTTCTAGCTAAAACGTACAATGAAAGAAATCGTGGATGGATGCAAAGGACGTTTGTCCTTTGCATCCATCCACGATTACGAGCCACGATTACATCCACGATTACGAAGACAAGAAAGTAGCTAATAAGACAACTCAGGCCATCGTAACACAGCCTGGTCACCTGAGGCTGAGTAGAATTTCTACAACGCTTTTATACGCAAGGAAGAGCTCGGTAAAATCTTCACTTCAGGAATGCTGCTCCACTGAAGGGAACACCTCTTTCAAAATGCATACAATGCGATAAATGTGAATTTGAGTTCATATGAATGACGGAGAGTGAGTGAGTGGTGGAAACGAGTAGCCCAAAATTTGTGCCTCGTTTCTCAAATATCTTACATTCGAAATCTCAAAATGATATAGAGCACCAAATGAGAACAACTTTGACACATGTTCGTTTAAGTTGAAAGCTTTCATTTCAAGACGGCTCAAAATCTTCAACAAATGCTGAAAAATTGTTTGTCTGCGATGGCAGACAACTTTCATCAAGGGTAGTCAGACGAGGCTGCAAGAGATAATTTGTCGTTAAAAGTGTACAGATTACAATGCAGTTCCAAAATAAGACCAGCATTATAAAATGACAAAACTATCACTGTTTCCTCACAAAATGAGAGAGCAGGTTAGAAGCCGCTGCATTCAGTACACACGACTAATCAGAGAACCGACAAGCTCAGCTGAGATGGTAAACACATCAACTTAAAATGGACGGCACTTTAAATCCCAAAGTTTAGGCGACGTCAGTGGTGATGCTGTCCCCAGTCTAACTTTTTCGCCAGAGCATGCATGCTTTTTCGCCGCCCAAGTAATTAAATCGCTTGAGCGGCGAAAAACATGCATGCTCCGGCGAAAAAGTTAGACTGGGTATAGGCTACGATGTCAAAACGCCAAACTTCTAAAATATACTTGGTAGTAAATCCGAACTAATGAAAATCCCCGCGGCTTACTCACGAATTTTACCACCGCTGTGCAGTGCGTGAAAATGAGACTCTTAGCAGCCACATTGCTTCTCGTGACAGTCAAGGCTCGTAAATATCTAGAAAGTTTTTACGAAAGTGTAACGCTCACGCAAACCCGAAAACTTTTTGCTCAAATTTCTAAGAGGAAAAATTCCTCTGGAATTTGTCCCGTCTGCAAACGACGAACTCAAGCGTTTTCGAAAAGCTTTGCCCGCACTTGCTGTGAGGACTCTTGTTCAAGTTCACTTAATTCGAGCGCTGTTTACTCCATGTTTTGGAATCAAATGTAGAAAAATGTACGTAGAAAATACATTTCAATATTACGTAGCTCGTTAGAGTAGCAAGCGACTGCTGCCCTCAACACGCTTTCTTTTTTCTTTAAAAAATCTAATAGAAGACGAGAAATTTTACTGGAATTGAATACTGATAAAATTTTCAAGATGGTTTTGAATTTCAAAGAATTGAAGTTTTCTCGTTGATTTCATACTTTTAATTATTGCATGCGGTAACATAGTCGGTGTGCTCAATGTGAAAGTTCTCCATGATCGTCTGCTACTGCAATCTTTGCATGAACATAGATTGCGAGGCAATCGTCTCGCATTGCGCTAGGCTACTTGAGCGTCTTGCAATTAAAGTGACCCTAGAAGACTAATTACGAAGCTGTTTGCCTTTGGAGACATAAGGCATCTAACGAGAATTGCCAAACTCCGTCTCCTCAATTGTAGTGACGTTCCAAAGCGAAGCTGCTATGGGGCTACACAACAGCGTGTGTTTCTGAATTTGTCTACAGAAGAACAGCGTATGTTCATCCACGAGTGCGTTTTTTCGACAGCTATTTTCATCTTGGTACAGATTCTGTTAACCTTATGTTTATTTTCCAACTACGAATTTTCCACTCGTGGGTCGCTTATTTTGGGTTATCTGTATGTAAGTCCTTTCGAGAGTTACTTTCGTCTTGGTACTGATTCTAAGAAATAAAAGAAAGACAGTTTATTTTCAATAGAGATGGTACAAAAAAGATAGTACTTCATTGGTTTTAAAATATCTTAAAGTAAATACACTTAGATGATACACACACATGAGTATTGTAATACCCATGTCACTAGTCGAAAATAAGTTATTGAGGGCATGGTACTCCTAATGTTGCATAATCTACATTTGATGATATTTGTAACTGCAATTATAACAGACAACACAATTTCATTGACGATGCACTTTGACGAATCTTGTGTTTTTTTTGGACCTCGAACTGACAACTTGTGAGTCCCTAACACCGGGTTGTTTAATGCGTGCCTAGCCTCTAAAGGTTTTGCTGGTTAGATCAAGTATCCCGAATGAACATAAACATCGTGAAAGTTGTATGCAGAAGGTGTTATAAGCTGCACATTTCAAACGGAGCAAAAAATCATTATGCTTCACCATCTATTTTTTCTTGATGGGCTGCCTTGAAGTGTTTTTCGCGGCTACGTCTTAAAGAGAAAGTTAAATTTTGGTTTGTGTTTATACGATTGATGATGGGAGAGGAAAACAAGATTTAATTTTCATTTTAAAAGAATTAAAGAATTTTCACTACCAAGGGCTTATAGCGAGATTATACAACTAGTATTGTCCAATGGACAGTTCATACAACTAAGAACTTTGAAAATTTTCAATTCAATTTCTCAACAAGCGAAATATCGTTTAGCTGTACGTGATAGATTTTACAATTTAAATTGGTCTCTGGTAATTTCTCTGGTTCATTTTTTTAACTTTCATCAATGACTCCATTTCATTATTGTGATGACCAGAGGCGAGATTCAGAAAAAATTCAGCAACGAGATTCAGAAAGAAATCAGCAATGAGATTCAGAAAGAAATCAACAACGAGATTCAGACAGAAATCATCAACGAGATTCAGACAGAAATCAGCAACGAGATTCAGGAAGAAATCAACAACGAGATTCAGAAAGAAATCAACAACGAGATTCAGAAAGAAATCAACAACGAGATTCAGAAAGAAATCAGCAATGAGATTCAGAAAGAAATCAACAACGAGATTCAGACAGAAATCATCAACGAGATTCAGACAGAAATCAGCAACGAGATTCAGAAAGAAATCAACAACGAGATTCAGAAAGAAATCAACAACGAGATTCAGAAAGAAATCAACAACGAGATTCAGAAAGAAATCAACAACGAGATTCAGAAAGAAATCAACAACGAGATTCAGAAAGAAACCAGCAACGAGATTCAGAAAGAAATCAGCAATGAGATTCAGGAAAAAATCAGCAACGAGATTCAGGAAGAAATCAGCAACGAGATTCAGAAAGAAATCAGCAACGAGAAGAAGCATTGTTCCTTTCATTACTAGGTGCTAAATGGAAAATTACCACATATTCAGTGATATTATGGGATAAAAGTGAATGAAACTTATGCTTCAATTTACCATAATTGCAGTTTAACACGTTTTGATCTCACCTTCAACTTCAATACATGACGCCGAGATGAAGAAAGTCAAGCCAGCCGTTTTAGAGAGTAAAAGAACTAAGTTGATGGTACCGATCTCCAAGCAAGAACCGGCATGATTCTCAGACTCACAAACTAATTTCGAAAGGCTCAGCCCGAGATTGAAAATATTAAAGTTTTCCTTAATTAATTCAATCTTTTTCTTAAGAAAACGTGGTAGTGAAATTATTCTATCATACTTGAGAAGTTACTGAGCGTTCATCCAGTAAATTTAAACGATATATATTAAGATCCTATTTCATGGTTAACATTGAAAGTATTGGGATCAAGAGTTTTACAGTTAGAATTTTAAATTACAGTTACGTGTATATGTTTGGAGGAACCACAAAGTCCGATGATGGTTCAAGGGAAAAGAATTACCACGCATGTCCTTATAAAAACATAATCGAATATAACAAGATTGGTGGTCACAAAATAATCCATAAAGGAAGAGAGTGCGCGAACAGGTACGAGAGCGTGAATTCCTTGGTAATAAATACTCAGGCAACACAGCCAAGCGCAATCCAATTCGTAGATGTCCTCGAACACAATCCAATTCGTGGAGGTTCTCGAACGTAATTCAATTCGTAGAGGTTCTCGAACGCAATCAAAGTCGTAGAGGTTCTCGAACGCAATCCAATTCGTAGAGGTTCTCGAACGCAATCCAATTCGTAGAGGTTCTCGAACGCAATCCAATTCGTAGAGGTTCTCGAACGCTATCGAATTCGTAGAGGTTCTCGAACGCAATCCAATTCGTAGAGGTTCTCGAACGCAATCCAATTCGTAGAGGCTCTCGAACGCAATCCAATTCGTAGAGGTTCTTGAAGGCAATGGCGCCTCACCGCAACTCTGATGCTTCTGCTCCCTGATAAACCAGCTTTAAGGAAGAATCCCGTAAAGAATAAAACTAGGCACCATAAGCTGCATGCAGTGCTGCAAACACAACCGCGACAGTAAATTAATGGTAACAATTTTTGAAAAAACTCATGACGGGAGGGAAAAAAAATTGACTGTAATATTCTGAAAGTAGAAAGAAAAATGAAATAGAATTTGTAATTCAAGTGAGAAGTGCTTTAGGGTAAGTGGAGAAGTAAGGGTGAATTATCTGTAAAGATCTGTTATAATGAGTTAATTAAGGAGGACAGAGTTGTAGTTCCGAGATGTGTCCCCTCAGAGTTGAGGACTCAGAGCTGCAGAGTGGAGGCAGCGAGAGGTGTCCCCTCAGAGTGAGGACTTCAGAGCTGCAGAGTGGAGACAGCGAGATGTGTCCCCTCAGAGTTGAGGGCTTCAGAGCTGCTGAGTGGAGACAGCGAGATGTGTCAACTCAGAGTTGAGGGTTTCAGAGCTGCAGAGTGGAGATAGCGAGATGTGTCCCCTCAGAGTTGAGGGCTTCAGAGCTGCAGAGTGGAGGCAGAGAGATGTGTCCCCTCAGAGTTGAGGGCTTCAGAGCTGCAGAGTGGAGACAGCGAGATGTGTCCCCACAGAGTTGAGGGTTTCAGAGCTGCAGAGTGGCGGCAGCGAGATGTGTCCCCTCAGAGTTGAGGGCTTCAGAGCTGCAGAGTGGAGGCAGCGAGATGTGTCCCCTCAGAGTTGAGGGTTTCAGAGCTGCAGAGTGGCGGCAGCGAGATGTGTCCCCTCAGAGTTGAGGGCTTCAGAGCTGCAGAGTGGAGGCGGCGGGAAGGCAGAGTGTTTGCAAGCAATTAGTGGAGTGACGAAAGCTCATAAACTCAGCGGCTTCTTAAAGTGGACCAGACGACGGGGACAGGATGACCAATGAGAGTCTGACAGCGAACTGAGAAAGCGAACGTAAATGATAATGGGCTCAGTCTCTCAATAACAGTGGGCGGTACACGCACCGGTACACGCACCGGTACACGTGGACGGTACACGCACCGGTACACGCACCGGTACGAGCACCGGTACACGTGGACGGTACACGCACCGAAGTTCCAGAAAATGTTTAAACAATGATGCAGCTTTGGAATTACCCTAAAGGAGGGACTGTGGTCGTATTTTGCTGCTTATCCGAATCTTTAAAATAATGGAAAGAACTTTGGTTGGTGTAGCGTTGATTTGAGGAGTAAGTGAGTGTGAGAATTTGTGTTTTAAGCTGTATATCTCAGTAGTCAACATTGCCAACTATTGTGGATCAATTTACGATAAATTTCATGTAGCTATGGCCACGATATAAATAAACCGTGTATGATAAAATAAGTGAAAAACATTGCATTAATTGTATGAAATCAACTTCTTAGGTCATTTAAAATCAGGAAATTTTGATCTGTCGATGAGTGCGTGTACCTATATTTCATTCGAAATTGAACTCCTTATTCAATTCCGTGGCTGTTACGTTTTTTCTGAGGCTCAGAACTCGACGTGGGAAACTATTCTGTGAAGTTTCGGCAGCAACTGTGACGTCACTCCTTTGGTTTCCGTCATGTAACGAAACAAACAATCGATTTTAACGAAAATGGTGGTCCCCAAAAAATAGTATTTAAAGAAACAGCGTGCGAAGAGGTGGGAGAACTTGAGTTCCTTGGTAATAATGAAATTCATACAGCTGAAAAACTTCCCGCACTGCCGTAGAAATGCGTGAAATGACGGGGGAAGATTGCGTGAAAAATCCCCGACTTCCGACCTTTGAATCTAAAATATGACGTCTAATTCAGGGGGGTAACTGAACTGAGGGCACTGTCACGGGAGGCTCATGGGAGACGTTAAGATTAATACTGTCCGAAAGATTGGTGTTAAATTATGAATATATGTAAATGAAGATACGAGTAGTGTACATTGAAATGGTGTTCTAAGCCTATGACAACCTGCACGAGGTCTAGCAAACCTTGGAGCCTACAAAAAAAATCAGTCAATCAAAATTTCAAAAGTGTTCCTAAGCAAAATTTTGTGGAAAATGTTACAAATTCATTCCAATTTGCTTTACTTTTTCAGCCACGGATGCAAAATAAGCTTGGACGCATTCTCCATTGAACACTAACACGTTTACAAATCAAGGAGCACATGGCGCAGGAGTCAGTGCATAATAATGGCCGGAACGGTGCTCTCGAAGTGCCCGTAATTCCATCAGTAGGCAATTCCAGCGCAGCTCGGAGCAGTCCAGCAGGCAGGAAGAATATGCAGCTCGTTTTCGAGCACTGCGCCCTGATGAATGCAAATGGCAAAGTTATGCCCTCATCTGCCAGGCTCAAGAACTTTCTTAAGCTGCACTCCTTTAAACTCCTGGTAACTTTAACCCGAACGCCTGAATGCGTTAAGATTTTCAAGAACCACTCAGAGATTTGGATACCAACTTCCCAAACTGAATTGCAGAGCCGTAACAACGCCGGAGTCTCTTGCTTCGAGAGACCTCGGGATATTTCAGAGTTGAATGGAGCCGTTAAGAGTTTTTGCTGGCATTGGTGACCAGATTTTTGTACTCACCAGTTTGAGCTTCAATCTTTGCTGGCATGACACTGCATTGCCGTGAAGATCATTGCGGTCCTCCAGAGATTCTTTGATCTTTATAACGCTGAAATTTTTTGTTATAAAAGTGGATGGCAAATTACTCGTGATTTGTTTTAAAATCGGAAGGCCAAAAATTAAACATACAAACTTCAGTTGAGAGAAAAGTTCGAGGAGTTGATATCAGTTAAACGAACATTTTTATATTCTTCACGGTCACAACCGAGAAATCGACCGCTAGGAATCTCCTGTCAGTAATCTGGAGAACTGCGAGGCCTAAACTCGGTTATTTTCTCTACTATATTGAACGCCTCTTCTAATATTACAGATTTTTCCCAGCTGTGAGAAAATTACAGCCACGGGGAATTGGAATTTCGCTTATTTTTTACAGACATAGAAGGTGAGGTAAATCTGAAATAGTTGCTTAGTATTGTATTTCAGAGCGAGAGTGAATATTTCATTGAACAAATCTGACATATTTACTTAATGGAGGCTGAGTGAGAGTTTGGAGACTTTTTCGATCTACCGTTTTGTTCTTGAGAAAACAGTGATATGCTGACTGAATCTTGTTTCGCAAACATAACAAGAGTTGTTCGCATCGATCAAACGGAAGCAGTGCGGAGTAGAGGTGTGTCTGCAGCTGTGCTCTAGCGGTGTCGTTGATCAAGGGGCGGTTTTTCAAACATCTTACGTTGATCTACCGGAATGAACGGCAATGTAAGTTCTTTTATTTTTAGTTCTAAACTTAATTTTGTCGAAGATCCTCAAGTTTTCGTGTTGCCGTATTAAATTTAATGAATGAGCACGTAATGTTGCTAAAAAACAGATGCACATAGGCTGCTGGCTGTGTCGCTACGACCGCGTAAATCGCTTGTAAATCTGCCTTTCATAAAACAAATTTTTTCCTTCTCTAGTTTTCCTTTATTGTCAGATGACTGTGACTTCACGTACATGCTCACAAGAACTTTAAATTTTCTATTTCTTTCGTTCTCTTAACGTTTTGAGACCCTTACTCAAATTCGTGGTCATTGGTCGTCAGAAATGGAAGATTTTTCCTATATAATCTAGTAAAAAATGCAACACGAAAGTCAATATTTAAAAATTACAAGATATTTAAATTAACTGGGTTCTTGGCTGAACTTTCCAGAAATTGTAGAGAGTTGCGTTACACAACAGAGGGTACCAGTCCCTTGGAATTTTTCTTACGTACATACGTTTTCTTACCGTCGACTTTCTGGTCGCAAGCGCGGGCCTTGACAAGGCTAGCGAAGACTCGACCTACTCACTCGGTTCCACTGATCTCGTTCATCTGATCCCTCTGATCCCGGCCTACTGATCTCGCTCAACTGATCCGCTGATCTCTCTCAATTTGTCTCTCTTTCTTCTTTGTTTCACAGCTTGTTTCTTTTCTGAGGTGTATTTGACCCCCGGAAACATCGGCTGAGATGTGGCAGTGTGTGCTGCGGCTCTGCGTCAGCTCTATAGTGATGTTACGCTCTGGCTTTGTTGGTGCTGGTGGTGATGGTTGGGATGTTGGTTGGGTGTGGTGCTGGTGGTGGTGGCATTTATGTTGGTTGGGTGTGGTGCTGGTGGTGGTGGCAGCGATGTTGGTTGGGTGTGGGGCTGGTTGTGATAACAGAGATGTTGGTTGGGTGTGGGGCTGTTGGTGGTAACAGTGATATAGGTTGGTTCTGGTTCTGTTTCTGGGCTGCAGAGACTAGGATTTTCATCCAGGCGCTGTGCTTCTGTGGAGTTATTGTATCTGGTTGATTTTTTAAAATGAATCATTTGCTCTCTTCTTTTTTTATTTCCCATTTACTGGGCCTCTTTCATTATAATTGCTCGCTGCGATTTTTCACTAGCTATGACCTCCGCATCAACTACTGTTAATTAACTTCGTGCGCACACAATCCAAGGATTTGTCTGCTCTAACTTTGAAAAGAACTAACCCAAGAGATTTTTGTGGTTATAAGTATTTAAGTTTTTGTTTTGGTTGGAAAAGTGCCTTGCACGACGAAGACGGTGTATTTATAGTTGTTTTCCAGCCTCGTTAATAAAGAAGTATCTTTTGTGCTTTTAGTTGAAGCTTCTGTGACTGCGGTTACTTTTCAAAAAAAGATAACTGGAAAGAATTGAAAAAACACTTCATTTGACATGAACAACGGATCAAATAAACACGGCGGGGAAAGCAAAATGAAGGAATAAGTAGAGTTCACAGCTTGCTCTCTGAAGCTCATTTTTTATTTCTGAATATATAAAGATCACAGAAAACAAATTCTAAAATAATAGAGCCTGACGCTATGATAGAAAATATCTACATAAAAATTTAGCAATATGTTGCTTTAGTATGAGTTATATATATAAAACTGAGACATTTATAAATCAATTACTCACAAAGCCTTACACCTTACATTGATGTACTCGTGTGTTCTTTTGTTTAAGCCTTCCTTCATTTCAACTGTAGTTTACATTCAATATCCTAATTGTAGTTCCAATTGAGAATCTTAATTGGACAGCAAGTTCAGCGTTCTAATTGGACTGCAAATTTGATATCTTAATCGTAGTTCAAATTCAGCGTTCTAATTGGACTGCAAATTTAATATCCTAATCGTAGTTCAAATTCAACGTTCTAATTGGATTGCAAATTCAATTTCCTAATTGGGCTGAAATATTTCAACTTCACATGAGAATTAGGAATTAATTTTAGAATGCATGTACTACAAACGGGATTGAATTAGGACATGTAATATTTACTGAAATTACCAACTTATTTTCGGTATTGTTGACTAATTCAATCAAAATTAAATAATTGGTTTTGATGTGCATTAGTTACTCAATATTTTGTGACGAAGAAAATTTATAGCTCCTGATGAGTATTGAAATTCATAAGGACAATTCTTTTGTTTTTCTTTGTTGGCCTTTACATAAAATATTTGCCTTTATTGAGGTCTCCAATCTGTTTGAGGTTCCACCAAAACTTCGAAGTTTTGAATATGTTAAACTCTCCTTTCAGAAATCTTTTCGATTTTTTTCGAGCAAAGTGTTACCGAATTCCCAAGGAGTTCATTTTGGTGCTTGAAAACTGAGTTTAAAACTGTTTTGCTGGATTTTCTCGCATAAAATGTTGTGCAATTACCTTTTCCAATTAAAAGTTCCATTCGAGGATTCGAAGTCCGACGGAGCTCAATCGCAGTGAAAACATTCTTATTTATATAACGGAAAACGTAAAATTTTGCAAATTTTTCAAGAAATTTTGAATGAATAACCCTCACGTCAGAAATTTAAATGTCTGATTTGAATGATTTTTCAAGAGTAAGCCACCGTTTTCCAACGCTTTTTAATTTTTGAGAGGCTAATTAAGCTTGATATCAAGGATTCCCAAAATGAACAATCCGCATTACTGAAAACAGAATTCAACTTCTATCTACTCGCGCCATGTGACCTTCAAGTATCTCTTTCTATTATCAATACTCTTTTGTGTCTTCTGACCTAGGCGGCACTGTGGTCGACACCTCAAGGAGCCTGATCTGTTACTGATGGCTGATCGCTGTTTGTCCTACGCGCTACTTCTTCGGGCTTCGGCCGAGCAACCCAATGGAGTGTACAATCTTCAACTTATAACTGCTCTGGGGACGGTTTCCGAATATAATCTATTGTGTGTGTGTGACGTATACTTGAAAAAATCGATGTAACCTATTGTTTATCTAACTTTATTCGATGGACATGATGTCTTTTGTTTAAAATTGTAAAATATTGACACTTACTGAGCGTAAATCCCTGAGTCGTTTGGAGGTGTAAGGGATGGTTGAAGGAGGCAACAAATTTAATTAGGTGTAGCCTTCATACTTCAACAAGCGACTTGAACCCCAACACTGGATTAATATTGAATTTAATTCCATATCTTCTGCAATATCGAAACGAAATATTGAATGTACGCACACAAAATCTGCTTATTGCCCCATTCGATGGTCCGAAATGAAATGAAACTCCACATAGACACGAAAATTTACACTTACACCATGTACAACAAGTAATTTTTAGAGGATATTTTTTAGAATCTTTTTCCGTAAAGACACACTCACTTAAGAACTCAGACAATCTTTTACTGCAGTTTTTACTCAGACTTGTTTTAAAATTAATTAGAAGTTAGTTTCGAGAGAAAAAATATGTTATTCGTTTCGAATTTACCGGGATAGTGAGCGAATATCTGTTACACGCTAATCTATACTGGTAATTCAAGCCTTTGAAACAAAGTATTTATGAGTAATTATCGTTTTTATATTAAAATTTATGAGTAAAACAGTTTTGATCACAGGTTTGTGATAACCGTAGCGTGTATTAATAGCTGTGAATTTTTTTATTCACACACCAACTATGTCATTAGAACTACTTCAGGTGTATGGTGGCGAAGTACGTCTTGCAGATAAAATTGCCTGTCGTAGATCACCTTATTTATAGCGAGACTAGTTCATGTGATAAAAGAACCCAGTTGCTGTGATATTCTTTGTATAAAGCGTTGTTTAAAATTCCAGAACCGGCTTGGTAAGACATTCATTCTAATGAAGTGAAAAAATAGTAAAAAACAGCGAGGAGCCCTTGCTTGTGTGCGCAGCTGATTGTTCTGAAATAATTTAATAATTTTTCCAGGGCAGTCCCCTGGAAAAGGTGAAGTACATTTTGCTTCATTTACTAATGAAGTTCAAATAAAATTTCTTGGCACACTCACAGGGCGATGGAGGCGAGACCATGATTCTCAGTGTTGCTATGGTATCGCATTTGGAAGTGTGGAAACACTCACTACAGAAGTAATGTGATAGAAATTCTCATCAATGTTTAATTGCCGTGCGTATTGGCTTCAGATCACATCATCGGTTTGAATAATTCTGTCAATAAATGTGAAGTATTAGCCTTGCATTACTTTATATTATCCCGAATAAACACATTTAAAAAGTTCTCAAAATTTGTGATTTTGCAAGGCACAACCATGAATAAAATTTGACGAGACAAAAGTGGAGCTTTTTCTTCTTTTTTGACGAGAGTTTTCAAGGAATCTAACGCGTTTTAATGAGACCGCTCTCAAGAATTTAATTCCAGGCACGATTAATAAACGGACCTGGAGGAATCCCCGGGCTTAGCGACATCACTCCAACCCAACTGAAGCAATTGCGCCGAGTGGAAATATTCGAGTCGAATAATTAGTTGGGGCTGCGAGTGCTACGGCACGGAAACAGGGCTCTGAAGGAAGGCAACTCTAATTCAATATTCGAGGCCGGTAAATCGTTGTCAGGCACGATTAATTTGCGCCATTAGTAGTGACAGCTGCGGACCACTGCCTCACTCCTCGAAATTAAGTCAGGACGCAGCGTTAGTTGCGAGGTCCCGCTTGGCTGCAGCTTTATTGCTCGGCACTAAGCGGGCCGATGAGGGGGCTTGTGAGAGGCTTCACGCCCTTGTCTTTATAATGAAACTGACGTGCGGGCGAGACCTCGCGCTGAGCTCTGCTTGTCGCGTCCTTATAGCCCTGTTTCCTGGGTGACGTCGCTACACAGCATCTTCGGCGGAGCTTTTTTCCTGCAAGTGGCTTTTTCCTGCAAGTGGCTTGTCGTGATGCAGCTCTTATTTACTCTTTACAGATATACGTAATAGAGTTCAGTAAGTGACGAGCTTGATGTGTACATAGGTATTTTGATTTCTCAAGCGACTATTTTTAAAAATTACACGGAATTGTTCCTGTTTCCTCAACTCAAAGCTGCTAGCAGACTGTGAAAGGCGATTTACAAATCAAACTTATGTTCATTTGCCTTTAATGAATTCTTTGCATTCCATTCATTGTTTCCCAGTTATGAAGATAAGCCGAGACGAGGAAGATAATTTGAAACCTCAAATAAAAATCGTGTGAAAAGCTCTGTTTTTCCACGGAAGGACCTTAACTAATGAAATACAAAAACAGGAAATTTCCCTGTAGAGAAATGTTCATAGTTAAATTCTTTCGAACTATTTACTGGACTACTTTTATTTAAAGTAGCCAGTGGCGTCTCCACTGAAGCAAATTCAGTGCTCATTACAGGAGAGGAGACCGAGGCGAGGTTCGTGCTACAACTACTGCGGTCTAAGTGGCGAGTTAAAGACAAATGAAGCTCGCGCTAAATCCAGGGATTTCATGAAAGAAGAGCGACCTTCTAATTAAAGTAACCTAATAAATCAGACCTCCGGAGGCAAGACGCGAAGTTCATGGGTTGTTTAGGTTACTGTTGATCATGGGTTGTTAAGGTGGTTGTTGATCATGTGTTGTTGAGGTGGTTGTTGATCATGGGTTGTTAAGGTGGTTGTTGATCATGTGTTGTTGAGGTGGTTGTTGATCATGGGTTGTTGAGGTGGGTGTTGATCATGGGTTGTTAAGGTGGTTGTTGATCATGTGTTGTTAAGGTGGTTGTTGATCATGGGTTGGTAAGGGGGTTGTTGATCATGTGTTGATAAGGTGGTTGTTGACATGGGTTGATAAGGTGACTGTTAATTATGTTTAATTTCCCTATTTTTACCTGGAAGACATGCTGTTTACATAGTATCTAAATTTATCTAAATGATTTTGTTTCGTCGCTACGGATAGAAAAATAACACATGAAAATTTTTCACCTGAAGTATATATAATATTTATTTTACCAAAGTAAAAATAATGCCCTAATCCAAAATTAAAAAAACGGATTATTGTTCGGTGACAAAATAAATATTTTGCAACGACTCCATAAGCAAGTTTATCGACTTTGTGTCCATCTTTTCCAGATGGCGTTGTCCAAAACACCACTAGTCATCAAACTTATAGAATTAAATTATTTATAAATTCAAAATTTGAGAATTCCAAGTGTTAGGCTCAGTCGCCATAACAATTTTGTCTGAATTGAGAAATTACTCAGAGAAAAATTCAAACCTTTTTTCTAACTCAACGTCAGATTATCAATGTGGCATACAGGTCTTCTGAAACTTGGCTACAATGGAAAAAACTTTAGTGAATCTCATTATTTTCTGCAAAAGAAAAACCTTTGCTTCGTTTCAAATGCCTTGATGACCAGTTTTCAAAGTATCATCTTTTTTATTTGAAATCAAATCAAGTGAGAATTTGAAGTTTTTGCATCAGTGGTGAAGTCATTCAGTACAGGCTGCGGAGACTGAGCAATGAGGCGCAAAATTTCCAGACTTTATTGGTTGCATTACTGGAGTCCGCAGGCCTGAATGACAGGCCAACTCAATTTCGAGAGAAAAACTCTTACTGCATAGTCTTAGTTTTTGCCTTCATCAATTCGTGTCGTATAGCGGAGATGTTCAGATGTTGAACTTTAAAAGAATCTAAAGTATTGCTTGTTGAGAAATAGCTTTTTTTACCCTACGTAAAAGAGTCTTATCGATGCTTGGATCCACCAAAAAAAGTTGCGTAGTGCTTGGAGGGTAATTGAGATCGCTGAATATTGTCGTAGTCTTAGCTTTATTTAGTCCGTTTGCGGCACAAGCGTTACCTACTGACATAAAGAGAGTACTTTTTACTTATTTAATCCATTACGAAAGCCAGACATAAAATGATAGAGGAAGAATTAAGGGTGAACATCATTTTACATCTGTATTCCATCAGTAAGTTGTGTATCAAGAGAGAAGAAGGGAGAGAAGGAAGAGGAGAGCTGGCGAGGGAGAGAAGGTTGTTCTTCGGCGACGATTTGGAGCCTGCGTTAAAAAAATCCCAATTTGTGTTATAATTTCTATTTCCTATTTTCGCCAATAGAGTTTCTTAGACAACAAAATGCAAATTTAATTTCCAAAACCATTTGTGAGCACGAGTAAAAAACGGTGGAAATACTGGTAACCGCATAATGACACAGTAAACATAATGTATTTGCATGAAATCAAATTTTATTCAAAAATCCTCAGTTGTTTTTGGTTTCAATGGGAATTTGTTGCCCGAAAATCGTGTGGAAGCAAGAAGGGGATTTCCTTACATATAAAAACAACTTCGGGAGCTCATGATTAATTTAAGAGCGGTTTTCTGTAAGCACTGCAGTGAGAAAATCATATGAAGTTTCAGCCATAATTTACTAAATTGGGTTTTTACATGCTTGTGTAGGAAGTCAAGCTCGTGTCAAACAACTGGTTTTGAATTAGAGTAAGGTTGTTCAATTCAGGTATTATTATTTGGGTATTTTAATTCAGGTATCATTGTTCAATTCAGGTATTATTATTTAGGTATTTTGATTCAGGTATCATTGTTCAATTCAGGTATTATTATTTAGGTATTTTAATTCAGGTATCATTGTTCAATTCAGGTATTATTATTTAGGTATTTTGATTCAGGTATCATTGTTCAATTCAGGTTTATTATTTAGGTATTTTGATTCAGGTATCATTGTTCAATTCAGGTATTATTATTTAGGTATTTTGATTCAGGTATCATTGTTCAATTCAGGTATTATTATTTGAGTATTTTGATTCAGATATCATTGTTCAACTCAGGTATTATTATTTGGGTATTTTGATTCAGGTATCATTATTCAATTCAGGTATTATTATTTAGGTATTTTGATTCAGGTATCATTATTCAATTCAGGTATTATTATTTGGGTATTTTGATTCAGGTATCATTGTTCAATTCAGGTATTCAGGCATAACAGATTTTTTCAGAATAGTTTTCTGGCTATGTGAATTACGAGAGTAAAGCTTGAAGTTCATTCATCGGTGAAGCACTTAAGACGAACATTTTTGCTACCCTCACATTTCTGGTACTTACCACTGGCCAAAAATCCATGTCATTTTTAGAGCTGTCTTCGGTCGAGCGGCGATTTCAGCTCTACGGACGCGTCGCAAATAAATCCAGACAAACGATGGTCTAATCTGCCTCTCCAGAAATTGCATCCACAAAAAAGATGTCTTTGGAAACATAACTTCTTAAGACGCTCCAGTGAAAGAGAGACAAACCGCTGCTGCATCCAGGAAAAAATTCCACCGGACATCAAGAGTAGGAGATTTAACGGCACTAGGAGAATAAAAAATGATATCCTCGGACGACTAATCGCCCGAGTGAGAAACGGAGAAGAAGCGGGAGGCATGTAATACGACTGAAGGAGGCGTGGCGTTAGAGGGATGGAGATCACTTGCACGCAGAGAAATATTCCTCCTCTCATGGTGAGTGTTCAAACAATCAACATCTTCGTTACAGCGCAGCTAGCAGCGAAAGTTTTGATGCCGACTTGGCTTCGCTACCTGCCTGTTTCCTCCCGAAATTCCTCACGGCTTTAGTTTTTTTAATTAATTTTGAGCGCTGAACATCTGGCCTTCATATGAGGTAGCCGAGTTTCCAAGTCGACAAAAAAATATCGCTGCTTTCTGTATTCCTGCGACTCAGTAAATTGTTTGAAAATCCGACCGTGATGTTGAGAGGCGAGTATTTCGGTGAGGAGGCTCGAGCGACGGTGGAAACTTACCAGGTAGCGTCAACAAAGAATAAATACTGTTCTGTTCAACTAAAATTGATATTTAACTTCAAGCCTCTTTTCGTACCCTCATCACTATTTTTTTATAAATTTGAAACCTCCCCATACACAGTGGTTGGGCACAGTCAAGCCAGCCCAGGAACCGGCATGTAACTGTGTAGGTGATTTAACTTTCTGTGAAAAAGTTGTAATGAGCCAAGCAAATGGATGAGTGGTTTTGACAGTTTTAATACGTGGTGTTTAACTTATTATAATGAGTGTGTATTTCTCATAAGTGTCTTCCATGAAGTGTTCTAAAAAGAAAAATAATTCGTTACATACTGTGCAACTAGGGACTTTTATGCCTTTTTTGGTCATATTGTAAAACATTTTTACACTGAAATAAAACTTGAGCATTGTGAGCCTTTCATCGTAGTGTGTTCGTTAAATTATTCATGTTTCGACTTTCGTTGATATTTATAAATGCGAAATTGAACTGATTTGTCCCCGAATAATTTTCAGGCACTGTCGGGTGATCTTAATAAACTCAATGGAATGCCACGAGTAGCCTGATCTTCACTTCGCTTAGAAAATTGTAGTTTCTGAAAACCCAAAATGCATAATTGTTCGAATGCGTTTACACCTGCAATCAAGTGAAACGCGTCGCACAGCTATCGAGCTGTCACAAAGTTTTTGAGGATGAGTGTTGCATAATTATGTTCCCAGAAATGTTTTTAGGAAATCGGTAAACACGATTAATAGGAAAAGGGATAATAATTAATGTCCGAAAACACATAACACATAAATCAATGTTGAGATTTTACTGCAAATAACTGAGAGTTTGATGTCGAAAATTTCAGTCAGTATTATTGAAAAAAATATGCACCAAAATAATATAATACATTCCTAAGAAATCAAAAACTTAAAACCAAATTGGGATATTTGCATTAGGTATTTTTCAGTCAATGTTTTATTATTTTTAAAGGGTAAGAAATTGAGAAATTAAACAAGTTATTAAAAAAATTGAAATGAAAATTATCTATGCAGTTCTCTTACAGACAATAATCTTACAGGTACGCTCTCGTATGTCGTAACTATGACAGTGTTCGGTTTGCTCAATTGGGAGTCCAAATATGTCGGTTCGACATGAAATTCTTTAGATGTTCGTGTGACTGAGCAAAGAAAATACAATTTTCCGTACCAACGACCTTTTTCCAGTCCCATGTAATTTGCCATCCACTCTCATGCAGACAATTATGAATTGCAGGTGTGTATGAAGGAATTGAATGCTAAAGAGATTCATCTCTGATCTTGTTAAACTTGTTACTGTCGAAACGCGACATATTTGAAGTAATGAGACTGTTATGAACGACACTGAGTCAGTGTTCTTGTTGTGAACACTTCTCGCGTTAATTCCGAGTACCAATATAAGAAGCATAGTGATATCTTCCAGAGTTCAATTTTTTCCTATTCATAAAATGTTACCATTGTTTTTCTGTTTTTCAAGGAACGTCCTGAAAAATTGCAGGGCTATAGAATTAGTTATCTTCGTCATTGATTTTTGATAGGATAATAGGGAAAACCAAAATAGCTAAGAATATCATGATAAAAACAAACGTTTAGAATCATAAAAAAATCCATCCTCAGGGCTCTGAAAAACAATAAATCAAAGTTTTCAAAAATATTTCTAAACTCTATTTTTTGAATAAATAGAAAATAAAACATTGACATGAAAAAGACATTAATTAAAAATTTCTACAAACATTGGAAAGTTTGACAGCCGTGTCACATTTATTTATAGACGGACGGTTTTTTAAAATGTACATCGATTCTAAAATGCAGAGATCAGACGAATTTTGGGCTGAATTCAAAATTTTGTACCCTGTGTTTTTAAAGAAATGGTAGTTAGACGAGTTAGATGGCCTAGTCAGATCATTACCCGTACGAAAGGAGACTCCCCTGTGTTGTGCACACCTCACAAACAATTGGAGTCCAGTGCTACCAATGTAAGAGCACTCGCAGCGGTCACACGTATATTGATATACCACTGAGGTGCGCAACATCACATCTGGAATATTTCTTCGCTTAAAGTAAGACCCGATTTTCTAATCGTTTTTGAAGTACACACAAAGATTCATTTGCGGAAAAAACTCTTAATTATTGACAACATTTCAATTTTCGTTTTCTCTGTACGGGTTCCGATAAAAGGTACCTACAAATATAAGTTTAACTTCGACGCGGTGAGACCTTTTTGCTTCGTAGGAAACTTTCTCCCGAAAAATATTCTTCAAATTTAACAAAATTATTACTTATTTTGTTAATTAATTTTTATTAAAATTTGGTAATAGTAATTATTTGAACAAAAATAAATTTTACAAAAATTTATTTCTAAGTGGAACAATTTGCAGGATGAATATATTTCAAAAGCTCAATGAATTAATGTTACCATCCCTGAAATTTTATATTTATAAAAAATGTCGTTAAAAAGTTCATACACGATCCAGTAAAAATTGCTTTTCAAAACACTTAAGTTGTAAATTTATTTTCAGCTGGTGAAACTTTCATATTTAAAAAAATTCAAAACAGAAGTTTTTCAGAGCACTGAGAATTGATTTTTTGTGATCCGAAACGATTGTTTTTATCATGATATTCATAACTACGTTGATTTTCAATACTTCTAACCTCGCCCTTCTCAAGTGCTACGGAGCTTAACGCCAGAAACGTTGAGTTATTCTACAAATGAACTTCCTAAATTGCCAAATTATGCGCGGTAAACGTGCTGTAAAGAACCTTTAATTAACTTGCAAGATTAACGCGTTGGTGGTGACGTGAGCCGCCGGTGTACACGGAGGGAATTTTCATATTGCTGCCTACCGTAGTCACCAACACAAATACTTAACTGAAGCTAAATGAAGATAAGATCCAATTAATGTTTGCCATTTTCAAAATTGCTATCTACAACTGACTTTAAATTTGAGTTGAATGTTGAACTTAAGCTTAACTGAAGCTAAATGAAGACACGATTCAATTAATATTTGCTATTTTCAAAATTGCTATCTACAACTGACTTTAAATTTGAGTTGAATGTTGAACTTAAGCTTAACTAAAGCTAAATAAAGACACGATTCAATTAATATTTGCTATTTTCAAAATTGCTATCTACAACTGACTTTAAATTTGAGTTGAATATTGAACTTAAGTTTAACCCACCACAGTCCCATTAAAGGATGCCAGCATTGATATGCAGGTCAAAATAAGAGTAGATATAGAAGCCAGCAATGCAAGTAGACGTCCTATCGTACTCTCACCATCTCCTTCGTCCGCTCTGGCGTTCCTGAGGTGTTGTGGCATCAGCCGATGCGAGCGTCCGTCACGTCTCCACGAGACGTGTTCTCACTACGCACCGTCCTCGGATGGGTCGAAAATTGAGCAAAAACTGTGTTGTAAAATCTATTTAAACTTTTCTCGTTATTGAATTGCAGGGAAGGTGGGGAAATCGCCCTGCTTTCGCTGTAGGAGACAATCCAATCGTACTGAAAACAAGGTTTTAGGGTTTTCTACTCTTCCTCTGTCTTTAGTGTCGCGGCATACAGATGTAAATTTGTTTGGCGACGCTCTTGTTGTACGTTTTCCATCCCCTTAACTTTTAACATACTCGACTGGTGTGAGTATAAGTTTAAAATCATTCTGCCGTGGTACCATTTTTTTAACGATATACCTTTTTTATCATTAAACTTTTTGCAGTGGGTATCAGTTAGAGCTACCTTTGTTATTTTTTAAACCTAAAAACCACATTTATTCCACAAAGTTTGATTTTTTTTCAATGATTATTTTTTTGTACCTCTGCTTATATTATCGGACAGTGGTACCAATGAATTAAATAGAGTTATTCTCAAATCACTCTCCTTTTCTTTTCATGAAATATCAATCTACTGTACTCACATTTTTTTTCCAGAATTTTCGTGTGTTTGCTTCTCTGTCTGGTACACACACACTTCTGGTACACACACACTTCTGGTACACACACACTTCTGGTACACACACACTTCTGGTACACACACACTTCTGGTACACACACACTTCTGGTACACACACACTTCTGGTACACACACACTTCAATTTATGGTGCATACCAGCTTGTGCTGTGATGTCTGTGCTGCTGTGTGTTCACTGTGATGTCTGTGCTGCTGAGTGTTCACTGTGATGTCTGTGCTGCTGTGTGTTCACTGTGATGTCTGTGCTGCTGAGTGTTCACTGTGATGTCTGTGCTGCTGTGTGTTCACTGTGATGTCTGTGCTGCTGTGTGTTCACTGTGATATCTGTGCTGCTGAGTGTTCACTGTGATATCTGTGCTGCTGAGTGTTCACTGTGATGTCTGTGCTGCTGTGTGTTCACTACCCAGTCATTTTCGGCGTCACCATGCGTTAGGGATCACTCAAATTTTACAGCCGTACTGGCCATTTCATGGCTTTCAAAGTCCTCATTCAATTTGAAACTTCCTGGGCACTAAGCTGCGTAAAAGAATCTCACGCACTTCTATGTATTTTACTCATACGTTGTTCTGTTTGAAACGTCTCTGGTCAGTCTCTTAAAAAAATTAAGACACTAAAATGGCCGTAAGCACAATGAGTTATAAAAACTATTGAAGCTGAATTTTTTCTTGCTAACTATTATCCAAACAGGTAATGAACTCTCAGCTTTGCATTTCATTTTGATTAGTTACGTTTTTTGAGTGATTCACCTTCGATAATATAAAAAAAACAATGCACTGTTGGAATATAAAAATTGGCTTAGATTTAGGCAACGGAGAGCCCTTATTTTAGGGGTATTTTTCTCTCAAACCCATCCTTGGGCGATCTTCATTTCCGCTCGTGCGCTTGCCCAAACTTCAGCGACTTTCCGAGACAGCCGAGAGCGCTTTAGGGGCTATAGAGCGTCTCTTCGTTACAGCAGACCATTATTGTTCTCAGACAAATTATTACCACACGCATATCATTGCATGTAAAGCGTTTTGATTTTGAATGTACTCTCCGAATTTCGAATGGATTTTCGTATGTAATGAATACATTATGAATAAAAGAGCAAAGAAAGTAGCTTTTAAATTTAACATTCTAATTGAGACAGTCTTATAATAAAAGAAGAACGTTTCGACCCGTTAGGTCATTCTCAACTTCTGTCGGTAGAAAATCACAAAATCTAGTAAAATTCAAAGTAAAATGTTAGGCGATGAAGAGAAAAAAAATTGCATCATACTAAAAACTTACAAATACAACCTAAAGAAGCTGAAGGGGGAAAGCGGACCGAGTATCATTCAAAACTGGTTTTGTCGTTAAAATATACAGGGATTCTAAAATACGAAGATTTATAACACCAGATGTAGATGCGATTACATAGAAATCGTTTAAGCGCATTGGAAGATCGCATTTCTCCGCATGAGAACGGATGGCAGAATGGGATGGCGTAGAGAGAAGGAGGCCTGTTCTAAAACTCCTACCAGCATGCTCCGCAACGCGAATACTGAGGGCCCGTTTAGTTGAGCCCACGTACTCAGACGCACAATGTGCGCAACGATATTTGTAAACAACAGACGAGAGCGAGAAACGTTCTTCTTTTATTATTAGACTGTCTTAATAAGAATGTTAAATTTAAAAGCTACTTTCTTTGCTCTTTCATTCATAATTAGGATTTGCAAGAAGCAAAACATTAGTATTTATCCATAATGAATACATGATTTGTTGATCGAGTGATTGGTTGCTAGTTTACTCTCAAGAAAGAATTTTCGCCGTTTATTAGCGACTAATTTAAGAAAATCCTCTCCCAGCTTTTCCTGGGGTCAAGTTTGGTCGGAGTAACGGGCCTTAAATGCAACAAATTACAATTCGCTGACAATGATTCCACATTATTGACGTTTTTCATGGAGCGTGAACTACTGATAGTTTCTCAGTAAGTACAGTTTCCGCATCTTTCTCTTTTTGAACATGGCCTTCGATATTCACAATCTACTAATCATTGATATTTGCCTCGCATACACCGCTTGGGAACGCCGGTTCCATCAAATTTATCTTTCAGAACTCGATAATTATTTTTAATTTTACCTCATGTTTACGTGAAATTTAGTGTTCTACGCCACGTAAAAATTCAGTGTGTTATCATGAGACTTCTAACATATTTGTGTTACTTAAATGTTTTATCCATCCGCATTTTACAATCGAACATAACTCCACCAGAAACAACTAGATGCGCTAATCTGAGAGAGTAATTCTCTCAGACGGACGTCAACATCAGCATGAACCGTAACAGTTGCGCCAGCAGCAGCTGTTAAAGCTAAATGGTCCCACTTGCTGCGCCAAGGGACAGTGGGCCGCGACACGGTGAAATTCGGCTGACATCTCCACGTCTTAAGCGGCCCACAGATGATCAATTTTATTGTCAATATAATTGACAATAATGAATATTGACAATTTAATTGATCGTCTGTGAGCTTGATTGACGGCCGTCAAATAATTGACTCAGCGGGTAAAAAAAATTTCATCAATATATTGAGTCAATGATATTGACAATTGAATTGATCGTCTATGGGCCGCTTTACTTGTGAGGGAACGCAAGGTGAATGGACGTCGTCAAACGCAGGTTGCGGCCAGGGAATAAGTCTTGTTTCCCTTTAGAGGGTTATTACCAGCGCTTTTTTGAATTTCTGGGACTAACCTTCGTTGATGTAATTATTCTATACTCGAAATGAATGGTTCATTTTGTACTTGTGGTCTTCAAAGTTTGTTTCGACCTGGGAATATTTTCTGTTTCCCATGAGAGAGTTATTACTGACACCTTTCCAATTTTCTTGGACTGACCCTTGTTGATGTATTCGATCTAAGTGTGAAATGAATGGCTTATTGCGTCCTTGTGTGAAGTCTTCAAACGCAGATTGCGGCCAGGGAAGGGAAGGAAGTCTTGTTTCCCTTTGGAAGGTTATTACTTGCGCCTTTTCGGTATTTTGGGCCTAACCCGCGTTGATGGAATCGGTCTGAGCATGAAATGAATTTTTTCATTGTTTACGTATGCAGTGAAGTTTATTACGGCCAGGGCATACTTCTTGTTTCCCTTCAGAGGGTTGTTATTTGGGCGCCTTTTCTATATGATGTAAGTAACCGACCAAGCATTCGGCTTAATAGTGAAATGAACTGTTCATTGTGTATTTTTGTAGTCTTCAAGGTTTTGTAAGCCATATGAGCCTATTTGCGCGAAACTACACTGCTCGACTGAAAATATTGTGATAGCCTACTAATACATGGAAGCAATTTAAACAAATTTTCGATGATTTCTTCCTGATCAATTTGAAGAAAAAGAATATGGTCATAATAATAGCTTTCAGTGTCCCTGGTAGTCGAGCAGTACTTGCTCTCTCCGTAACAACCAGCAAGAATAATTCTTATGGAAAAACCTACAAAACAAACCACTGTCTTTGAGGTAGAATAAATTACATAGGTTGGCCTAGGAGTGAAAGATCCACGTCAGATGTGTCTTAAATGATGGCCATGGGACTTGAAGCTGTGCAAAGAACAAATGGTCAGTAGAGAAAAAGATGAATGACGAAGTGCAGTCATTCAGTGGTGATAGTTAGGAAGCTAAACAAATACTCACAACAAGCGTTCTTTGAAACGACTTGCCAGAGCAAACCAGCGGAAAAGTGTTCAACAGTTGATTAGCATGCTTAACTATCATGATTAATAAAAGTCTCAACGAAAATAAATGGTGATCAGATCAAATTCCACGAACTGAAAGCAAGGGCTTTAGGAGTTGCACTGCCACCAGGAAACGATTGTTCAGGAAAGCAAATCGAACAAAACGGCTCCAATTTGCATAAGACCACAAAGACTGGACTGCAGTGCAATGGAAACACGCCCTCTGGTCAGATGAATTGTTGTTCAGCTTGAGCCAGAAAAATGTCACAGTTAGGATGCGACGGGAAGGTCATGAGGCTTTGGATCTTTCATGAATCGCTCCAACAGTACAGGACTCAAGGTGTAGTGTGATGATCTGGGGGCGCTTCACATGTTCGGAATTATGTCAGGCAACTTTGTTCTGTTACGAAATAAAATGCAAGGATTATTGGAACATCTGACTTGACCAAATCCACCCATGAATGAATTTTTATTTTCTTGATCGTCCCCGTATTTTCATGACGACAAGGCTTGCATCCAACGCCCTCATGTAGAGCAAGATTGATAAACGGATCACGAGAGATCAGATTCCCACATGGAGTGGCCTTTACATTCTCTGGATTTGACGAATATCTGTTGAACCTTCTGGAAAAAACCGACTGGCCTCTGAATAAAATATATTTTATTCTATCCCTGTCGCAGGAAGTCACGATTAATTGATTATGTTATATCTAATGGACAAGGGAAATATTTTTTAGTATAAATCTATGAGGGAGCGCCAGAATTTAGACTCGACTTTATGACATGGGTCATAAGATATAACCACATCCTTGCTCACCGTCCTCGGTATGGGCTGTGGATGTACGAATTTCTAGCCTAAGTTCGGCGTGCTGGCTTGTTTGTTTTATTCTGCCAGCGCGCTTTTTAGATTTAAGCTTGATTTAAGAACATTAAGTTTAGTCTCTTTATATTCATGATATGAAGGGCAGGATGAAGGAAACAATTTCTTGGTACGGCAGTTTTCGATCTTCTTGTCGTCTGACGGAAGTTGGAAAGTGTACTGTAGCGTACGTGAGCACCAATAATCAAACTTTCGCAGACCTCCAACCCTGTACTTCCATCGGCGTTAACTGTGCATTTAAACGATCTACTCTACCAGACAGCGTAAATTACTGGGAGCACCTTAGGTAATTAATAACCTGCTGCAAGCGCTCGTCTTCAACGCTGCTCCACACTTACCGGACTGGGGACAGGCGGACGCAAGTCCACTACCAGGGGATCTACTCTTCGAGGTGTTCTGCCTTGAGCTTCGAGACTCAAGGAAGGGGCGGCTGGCCTGGGCAGTGAGGTGGCTGCTAGCTTAGCGTGCTCCCAACTCGTACGGTTTCCCGCCATGCTCAAGTTCCAACTCAAATGTATAATTAATTTTAACTTGCTTACTGAAAGCAATCTCTATACTGAAACGGTTCTTTTTCTTAACCCTTAGTACTTGCGATCCCATTTTATTTGCTAGTGGAAGACTCCGCAAAAATCTACAGCTATATTATCGCCTATCATAAAATTAATTGAGAGAGCACCACGTCTCTTTCCCTTCGGCCTTTTTAAATTAAACACAGCAACAGTCGAAAAACCTGAGTGACCACGGGTTAGGTCGGCAGACCTGAGTGACCGCTCGAGTTGCTTCCTATCCTTCACTCCCCTGCTCTCCCTTGCCCGCCTCCCTTCACTCCCCAACTCTCCCTTGCCCGCCTCCCTTCACTCCCCAACTCTCCCTTGCCCGCCTCCCTTCACTCCCCAACTCTTCCTTCCCGCCTCCCTTCACTCCCCAAATCTCCCTTGCCCGCCTCCTTTCACTCCCCAACTTTCCCTTGCCCGCCTCTTTTCACTCCGGAACTCTCCCTTGCTCGGCTCCGAGTCCCCTGAAGAATCAACATGAGTGATTCACTTGATGTGGATGTGAGACCGAGAAAGGGGAGGCTAGACAGTAAAGAGTCAGACTTGAGTAACAAGTTTGAGTTCGACTAGCTCCCCATGCCGTGCTTGCAGTGAGACTCTAGAGCTCAACATTCATTTACTCAAGATTGGTCTCTGGGTTTAGTTTCTGGGTTTACTGTAGTGGGTTCGGATGTTCGTCAGGGCTCATGGTTCAACATCACCAACCAATGATAAATTGACAATTGGCCTATTTAAGAATAGAGCTTTTTTAACAGGCCTAAAGCAAGGGTTGTAGTCTTGTTGTCTTGTGGTTGGATTTTCTCTTGGTTGCACGTCGAGGGCCCAGCTCGTGCTCTCCCCCTTCTGTACTTACCTGATCGTCACCAGTAAATTCCTAAATTGTATTCAGGTGTTCTTTATAGCCTTACGACTCGCATGAACCACAAATGAAACACGCGCTCTGAAAACTCGGCCAGCGCTGCCAAGTTGTTGCTTGCTTGACGAAAAAAGAGCTGGATCTAAATGCTAACGTTTTCGCGCCAACATCCAGACGTATAAGTAATTATACCTTTTAAAGTCATTCCTGAAAATTTCGAGACTTCGGTCTCTGGTGCAGCAACCTTCCACTGTTAATGATCTATAAATAACGACAGAAGGTCATTAGAAATCATAGAACATTCATCTCTCCCTACTCTTCCTTCGTAGGTAGATTTTTGTTTGCGGTTGGTGACTTTGGGGCTTATATACTGTATGTGTGTGATGGATACAGAATGACGGCTGTGGGGATCATCAAGCACAATTAAGGGGATCATCCAAATTTTTTAATCAAAACGTTTTCTGCAATATTTTTCTTATGTTCATCTGTGCAAATTAGGACCTTGGTATTTATTAGTCTCTTTCTCTAAAGCCTACCGGCAGTGAGCATTTTCCTCTTTCATGATTTTAGTTGCATCCTTTTCACCTCCGGAGAAGGTTTTCAATGCTCCCGATACTGTACTGAGGGTCAACCATCAACCAGTCTGACAGTTCCAGACAGTTCGCTTTTGCTCGCCAGCAGGATTGGTACACCTTTTTTTGAGATAATTTAATTGCATTAATAATAATTGCATTTAATTGCATAATTGTAACGAAGAGTCTTGGGCATTGATTCCAATAAATTCGACAACTGAATCAAAAGAAGAGTTTTGCAATAAACGCAAACCAGTGAAACACATATATATGCAGCTGGAGAGGAGGTAAAGTTAGTGAGACATGGACAAATCAGCAACACATGTGACAACAGAGGCTGTAGAGAAGTATGATTTTTCGAGTAATGTATAATGTCTAACTTTTTCGCATTTGCATCTATAATTATGGCCGGCTATGCAGAAACTATACTTGGATGGCTAAAATCATAGACTCCCCGATAAAGAAAGTTAGACTAGTTATGAGTGGCGCAAGACTGTATCTGCTCAGGCTTCAGGTCTTGCGATCTGAAGAAGCACTCTTGGAATTAAATTCTAGTAGCAAGAGCGTGAGTGCTCTTGAGCTTAGGAATAATTCATGAGCTAAGCGAAAATCTGCATTTTTTTAGCTCCAAGGATATGAGAAGAAGGTAATCTAAATTACCTCTGGTTGTAGATAATGCAATTATCACGTTAGTGAGTTTAAATGCTTGAGTTCATCAGAGCATGTCTTTTTGACTCTGAACAGAATGTTTCGTGATGAGAGTTTATTCGTCAATGGCTTTTAAACTTATTGCAAAGCCCTGTTTTCTTAACACAATATTTTTTTACTGCCTTAACATCAAAAAACTTAGCAAATCTGCATATTTTCCAAAATTTGGTTGCACTATAACCAATACTGCAGGGAAATCCACTAAAAAATATCACAATTTTGCAATTTTGTAACCGCTGTAAGTGCTAATGGCAGGAAGCATGACCTATCCCTGAATAATTTAGAAAAAATTTACAGCGCACCCTAATATTTTAGCGGAAAAATTTCGATGAAATAACTGTTTATGTTCAATTTACTTTCCCTTGTATTGTGTTGAGTTGGTGGGATATGAATTAATGTGAAACTAGAATTCGAAACGTCAATATTGCTTCACATTGCATCAGAGATTATTATATCTGGGTTGCATTTTATGTTCGTTCTTTTATGCAAAAACGGTTTGAGTAAATTTTTCTGCTCTGCTCATTATTTGTAAATATCTTCATTTTATAGGGAGTTCGTGTTTTAAGTTATGAAAAACTAGCGTCCACCATGTATAACTTAAGAATTCTTCAGTGAATGAAAAAGATTTGAGTTAATTTAATAATAAAGCTGGTGCATCAATGAATTTTTAACTAACAAATAGTTTACAAAAAACCATGGTTAGACGTAGTAGTTAGAGGCTAATTCCATGTTTTAGAGCACCTTATTTTCTTCAACAATGGCGTTGATTTTAATAACAACACATATTCTCCTGCTTTTTTGAACACTCATTTAAAAAATGGGGATTTTTTGTTCGTTCGGTAGGGCAAAACATATTTTTTGCAAATATATGTACCCATTCATTTACCATTTTTAAATATGTCGTGTAGAATTATCTTAGAATGATGGGTACATATACTTTTGGGTTCAGTTACTTAAAATCCAGTTCTGAAAGAAGATGCACGCTTAATACAGAATATGATCGTACCTCAGACTGGGTAGAAGATTTGACTGCACGCAAGTTCACTATCATGTATGCTTCATTAGATCCTACCGAGCTTTATATCGTCACCATAATCGAAAGATAGTTTCTCGTAACTTTCTTATAGCATTTTATTTCTGTTTGATCCTATTTGCGTTCGTAGAAAACTCCATTTTGGCACGTTATGTTTCCGTTTACTCAAACAATATTTCTACAAAAAATGATATTTTCATAATACCAAATGTGGTTTATGAAACCACTCACAGTTTTCGACACCGTATTATTTATATACAACCATAAGTTTATGTGCGAAATGCAAGCTCTCCATTCGTAATATTGCCTTTAACACCGGCTTCGTTAAATAAATGTTGATCAAATTTAAGATTTTCGGTAAAGTTCTTTTGACGAACTGAGTTGAATCTGAAGCTTATTTGTTCATGTAAGAACGAGAACACGATCGTGATGTGATTTTGGAAAGCTGCTCACCTCACAACCCGCGCGTCTCATTCTAACTTCATTGAGCTAATTTCTTTAGGAGAAAAATGACACTTCATTTCTCTTCGGTTTGCTTGGCTGTCCACAAAAGGCAAACTCAAGCGAATTATGGTCTAATGAGCGTCCGTCACAAGATTAATGAGACAGGATTCGTAGTTCGCAGTTCCATTGTCCTTCTCACTCGTAAGAAGATTAGAACTTTTGATCGTTAAAAATCAGAAAATGGGTCGTACAAGATATTGTCCGAGTTGCTGTAGAAGAACTTGAAAATAATGCATCCAATATCGCTGAACTCTAATAAGGCTAGGTGGGTGCGAGAGGGAAGCTTGGACTATACATGCCCCGAAATATTGCGTTATTGGAAAAACACGAAAATAAGACGAGTTCGAAAAGGGCCTTAAAAAATGAGAAAAACGTCTGGCTTTCCTAAACCCTGGTGTGTCTTTGGTCGTTAACTTTTTTAGGCGCATATTATGCCACTGAAAAGTCATAAGTTGTGTTAGACCTCAAATTGTTTTTTAGGGTGCGCCGCGTGAGTTACGGGGGTAAGTTAAAATTCTCATAATAAACCAACGGCATTCAATTCTTAAGAAAACCCATTTTTCATTTCATTTTTATGTACAGTTGTAAGGGGTGTTCGTTTAAAAAGTATTCGATTCAAAAATGCTAAAGCTTGTAAAATATTAGTTCTAAAAAGCTGAAATAAGCTTCATTGAAAAGAAAAAAATTTAAACGTTCATTTTACAAAAAATTAACATTCTACATGATCACCACCAGACTCAATTCACTTATCAATACGAACAACAAAATTTGTTCACCAATTGTGCCATTCTTGGGGCCAATAAACCGCGAATGATATTTAAGTCTACAGATCTATCTGCATATTCATTACATCGTATGTCTGAAACAAATTAAAACTTTAAATCTCATTCTTTTTAATGAAACTTATTTCAGTTTTTTAGCACTAATACTCTTAACTTACAAACTACAGCGTTTTTAAATTGGCTACTTTTTTACCGGACACCCTGTTAACCGCGTTCGTTCGATGATATTGCAATGCATTATAAATAAGCCTCACTTTCTCCAGTTTGCCACAGGTTATAGGAAAGCGATGGTGCGAGTTAATGAATTTCCTAACACCACCTGCGTTGGATTACGGGAAAATTAAGTTAGTATTTGGTGGTATTCTGATTTCAATTTCAGAAGCGTAACTTTCCTTGGTCGAGCCTTTAATTAAAGAGAAATTATCAATGTTTTTAAACGTACGTATATATTTTTCTAAAATCGAACAGATAAGTAGCACGGTCAGAAAAAGATCGGGAGATATATTATTAAGAGAAGCTGCTAAAACTCGCTCTTGTAAAACAACGAACATTTTGCTATTTGTAAATACATACATTCGGAGTACTGAACTTGAATGTGTAGATTGATGAATGTACTCCGCAAGAAGAGAGGGTCAAAAGTTGAGAGTGAGACCCAGATGGTTACCTCCGTATTGTCTGCATTAAAAACGTTTATACCAAAATGTCCTTGCGATGAAATAATCACAGACCACGAGTTCACTCGCAGTTGCGATGCTACTTCAAGTAACTGTTAAATGAAGAGAATAAATGTATAACGCAATATATTGAAGGAATGCCTTAAAAATTGCTCAGCTAAAAAATTATGGGAGATAAAAAATTTTTTTACTGGGCAAGAACGAGCTTTCAATATTGTTATACTTTATCCATATGTGTACATCAACTAAAGATTTTTACGTCATGGTATTTTAAAAGCCATTTTTGTATCATCTTATAGGAAATAAATCCGAGATATAAGGAAAGGAAAGTACTGCTTACAAAGTAGAACATTTAATTAGATTTAATTTAAGTAGAGAATTACTCTGTCATGCGGTCATTTCAAATGGGCTTGAAAAAATGTGTGAACGAATCAACTCTGTGACTTTCGTGTCATACAACACGAATTATATAACAATGAGTGAACGAATCAATTGTGGTACTTTCATGTTGTACAGCACAAATTAAACATTTCCTGCGAAGTGACCCACCGGTGGTCGCTTAGGTGATTTTCATAGTGCTGCTGACCCACCTGCAGTCACAAACTCATTTTTTATGAATACTTGATAGAAGCTAAATAAAAGCTTGATACAGTTAATGTTTGAGATTTTCAATATTGATTACCACAAATGACTTTAAATTTGAATTGAATATGAACTTCAGTTTAATCAATCGCAGTTAACGTGGTAAATCTCTAAAGTGCGTGGTTAGATAACAAAAATTAAAGGTACACCATTTCGTGATCATTGTGTTGTAAAATGAGAGTTTAAAATTCGATAAAACTTTGTGTTCCAGTGATACAGTATGTTACATTCCGAACACTTGGTCTTTGTTACCAAGATTAAGCAATGGTTATGTTCCAGTGACATGTGCTAACTCCTGGCCACCAAATGTCGGGCGCATCGCTCAAGTCCATAAATTAAAAGAGGTTTACTTGCAATACATTTTTTCGCACATCGGCGAAAAATCTATTAATTTTACGTAAATGTTAAGTTAGATATTACTTTTAATTCTAATTAAAACTTTAACCTGCAATAGTATTTTAGCGATTGATTTTTAAAATTTAATGATTATTTGCATGTGTGTTCTCATCTCCGTTTGAATATTTTCCAAACTGTTGTTATGGATCTAAATTTAGTAATTTCAATAGGTATTATAGGCATTAAAAACGCCACCAGAAAAACCATTATATAGGATTTATAAAAACCTTTAACTGCTGTGACGACTTAATTCGTGCAAAATTGAAGTTTGCTAATTTGATACCAAATACGTACCAAAAAAATGGTTGAATTAAATTGAAATTTTACTTAATATTTCATACACTTATTATAAAGTGGATCTTTATCATACGTTTGAACACATTTTCGAATTTAAATACAATGGCTGTGACCTAGTTTTCATTGAAATTTTAGTTTTCTTTGCTTCCCACGTTCGTTCGATAATAACGCACGCAGAAGTAAGAGATTATACAGAAACAGCATTAAAGAGCTGAGAAAACCTTGATGTCATTTAAATTTTATCATCAGGGACTTACCACGTTCGTTTGATAACTTCGCAATGTATTACAAAAATGGCCAGAAGTAATAGCTTATACAAAAACGGCATTAAATGGCTGGGAAGACCACGTTCATATTTAAATTTCATCACCAGTGACTTACCGCGTTCGTTCGACAACATCGCAATGCATTACCAAAAATAACCTCAAGTTCGTTTGCTCACCGGAGTTGTAAAGGAGGAAGATGGTGTGATATTGAGCGTTGGAGCCGAGCGCCGGCCGGTTTGATGAAGCCGCCATGACTTTGATTGCAGCCGCGTGAGCTGCTGCCGTGGTAATGAAGGTTCCTGCCGAGCTCCTGAATATGAAGGCACGACGTCATCTGCAATTGATGCTTCTGTTACGTCGGGCCCAAATGGCTCTTTGAAATTGAATGTCTGATCAGGAAGTTGTTGATAATAATCCTGCGTGACTCGAGCATCTGATCAGGAGGGTATTTTAATCTTGTGTGACTTGAACGTGTCATCAGGAGGTTATTTTAGTCTTGTGTGACTTGAACGTCTGATCAGGAGATTATTTTAGGCTTGTGTGACTTGAATATCTGATCAGGAAGTTGCTGATAACAATCTTACGATTGAAATATCTGATTAGGAAAATCATTGATGATGACCTAGCGTGCGAAGTGAAGGTAAAAGCTTAAGTAAAACTATTCATTTTTTATGGCAATTGTTTCGGAAGATAAATTCCATCTTCAGTGCAGAAACTCGAGAGAAAAGACTCTTACTTTAAAACACAGAGGAAATGGAATAAATCATTGAAATGGGAAATAAATTAAAAACTACTCTGTCCATTTAATTGTTTCATTGTTTCTTCTCTCTATTTTTCGCCTGAAATTTTCCAAAAATCGAACAATTGGAAACATGATCTTGTGGAATTTGAATGGCTGATCAGGGTATTGTTGACACTAATTTTCGGGAACTTGATTATTGCAGCAGGAATTTCTTGACACTCCTGGAGGATATACATATCTGGCCGTGGAGTTGAAACAAATCCTACGATTTTGAAAATCTGATTGGGGGGTTTTTGATAATGATCTTGTGCAACTAAAATATAATACTTTTAACACTTTAAGTGCAACGTGACCCACCGGTGGTCACTGAGGGAATTTTTATAACGCTGCTGACCGACCCGCAGTCACTGACTCAATTTCGAAAAATGCTTAATGAAATCTAGATGAAGGCGCAATCTATTAAACGATCGTTATTTTCAAAATTACTTTCTAAAATTAACTCTAATTTTAGTTGAATATTGAACTTCCATTTAATCCTCCGCACTAAACGTGTTGAGTTCAGCCCCACTTGTATCACTTCCTGAGAAAGGGATGTAGGGTTACGCAATTTTTTAGGCGAGCCTCTGCGCGTCACCTTCGTGCTAAATGTACTTATTTGACTTGCCTGCATGTAGTACATGATGCTATCAAGACCTCTTCGCTATTGTGAAAAAACAATTAGTTCATTTTATTTCTGTGTGGTTATTAGCGTAGTGCAAATTCTGAATTACAATTTTAGTGATAAATATCTGGATCTAAATCAATTGGCAAACGTTGAAAATTTCTGGTTGAGTATATACACGTGTGCTAAAATTGCCGAAGGCAATAATGAAGGTTATAAACTCAATTATTTTGTTGTGTAGCATTTGGAAGACTTTGCAATTTAAAAAGTATACTATACTGAAAATTTTCATAGGCTTTCTCAAAAGATAAGTTTGAATTACTTCGGCCAATTTGCAGCTTTAGTTTGGCAATAGCTCAATCGTTCGAGCTAATAAAATTCAAAAATTGTCAAAGATTTTATAACAATTGAACGAGAAAACAATATTCCACGCAATCCCAAAACATCGTGAATATTAAATGCGCTAAGTACAACAAAGCTCGTAAATCCCATTTCATCGTAAATCCTTAAATCCACAAGCGACGCTAGATATTAGAGTAACTTTCAATTAGGCTTTGGAAACAAATTTAGGATTAAAATAGAGCGTTTCCTTCTAAGATTGATTGTTAATAAATTTCCATCTTGAAAATAAAAAACTACACTTAACAAAGGTGCCATACGTTCACGTAAATGATGATTCCGAAACGTGGAGCGTTTTCCCCTGACGCTTAAAAGGTTTAGTTTCCTTTTGATGGCCAGGAAAAACTGCCTGCAACTTGCAGCCACGAAGCAATGAAGGTTGTAATATATTAATGCAATAACTTAGAGATTGGTTTTCCGGAACCCCTTTGCTTCGTGTGGAGCCGGAGCCGCAGCGAAGGAGAGCAACAGCTCACATGAGCAAGTAGCGCCAGTCATATTTATGAACGGCGGGTAAAGCGAGCTGTCTTTCATCAAGGGAGCCGACATTCTTTATGGCAGGAAATATTAATGCACATTCGTGTACCATATACATCAAGGAGCGAGAATTCTATAATCGATAATGTGACAAAAATGGAGGGCCGAGCCAGTGTACTTCTTCTTTTTTCTTTGAGTTTTGGACTTTCATCGTGAGTTCGGGTTAAGATTAATTGAAGGAAGTGCTTCATTTGTGCTAGGAAAAGTAAAAATTCCGGGCGAGCCTTTAAGATTAATTGAAGGAAGTGCTTCATTTGTGCTAGGAAAAGTAAAAATTCCGTGTCATGATGGAAAAGTTTGAAGCGTCTTTATGGATTTGACTGCGGTTAATTTCGAAGTTCTGTTAGCTGAGATGAAATCGAAGTGGAAATGAAATAGGCATCGGAGGGCAATGGAGTAACGATGTGGAAAGAAATAGTACTTCAGATTATAGTAGCCCGACCGAGACTCCTGCAATCTTTAGAGTGATGATAATGGTGTGGTGCTTGTGTGGTGCTTGTGTGGTACTTGTGCGGTGCTTGTGTGGGGACTGTGTACACCTTCTACTTGTGAGTTGCTTGTGTGTAATGATGATAATCCTATTTCCTCCACTGTGAGTAAAAACGTAAAACTGAGTCTCACATGTGGATCTGGTCCCACATGTGTATCTGGCTTACGAGGTGGGGCATCAAGATCTCCTGCCCTCGCAAGGTTTACTCAGCTGTTGCGACTAGTAAAATTCGACGGTCTCAAGATCGTCTTGGCAAGAAAGCGTGGACGCCAAGAAAGCAGGACAAGGACAAGCAAAATTTTTTCTAGTGTGACTCTTCAGGACGAAAGGAAGCTCGTTGCTGCAGGCGCGCCTCAGAGCCAGGACTTCTGTCAGCTAAATTTGGCGGAAAAAAAACAAAGCTTTTACGAAAACGAGAACTATCAGCGTAGGAATACAAATGTAGAGTTTTCATCCATCAAACTTCTGTACGAAGTGCTCACAAATTAGCTTCTCTAATTATTAGAAAAAATACTACAACTATTCTCGCAAGCTTGAAGGATGTGGTTGACTTTGTCAAATACTGGCTTTGTTTCTTCACATCTAGCACGACGCTAATGGTCATGCTTACTCGAGTATAAGAATTCAATCTATTTTAAGCACTTTTCCTCCTCACCTACCGTCATCCTGAAACAAAAAACAACACTTTTTCCTCAATCCAATTTATTTTCTGAAATACTTTCCAACACTGTAACGAAAAGGGGCTGCAGAGGTATGAAAGTAAGGATCTGAAGTTAATTTAACTTATATTCATTTCAAAAAAGGGGACAGCAAAACTTGCACAGTCGAAGGATTTTCCCTCGGAGTTGCTCGGTAACAATAGCATTTACTCCGGCGGTGCCAGGGCCGGCGCGTAGCAATGATCTCTCCAACACTCACTTGCTTCAAAACAAAGGACACTTGAGCGACAAAATAAACGTGAGCCAGAGATCCGTTGGGGATGTAACGAAGCGTGGTGGTGAACCAAGCTGAGTTGTTGCTCCAAGTGAGGCCAATGCGATGCTCCCAGGGAGGCAATGACCGAGCTTTCCTATTACTGAGAACACTCTAATTTCAAGCTAAATAAAACACTTAGATTTACAGCTGGAACGTGGGCAAGAATGCGCCCTTCTGAACTCGCGGATGTCGGGTGCTCCTCTTTTTTTTGCGTCTGTCAGGGGCAAAGATGACTGACAGGCTCAAGTTTTGGAAACTTTGAGGAAGCGAGAGAAGTCCTGAAAATTCTGAGAAGATGCGCTACCAAAACAAGAGAACGTAAATTGAGCTGGAAATGTTTTCCTCTTCATTTCTTCTCTGAGAGAAATCAAAAGTGTAAGAATCCCTGGACATAATTTGCAGTTGCACTTCACTTCTAGATGTTAATCTTGCGTCGTTTATAATATTCTTTCCTCTTTAACTCTACGCTATTTACCGGCAGCACTGCTCTCACCAACCCGACTTTCTCATTAGCAGCGAGCCTTTGAGTTCTTGAGCTCATAATCTCGCGCCAGATCTTACAACTGCAGCACCGTGTGCCACGAATTCATTTCTCCTGCTTCTTTTGTCTTATGAAACTCCATTTTACCGTCACTTTTAATCTCCTTGAGCTACCTAGCCGACATCAAATTCTATCCCGTAGGCGTCAATGGCCGTTAAATCAAAAAGAATTTCAAAAAAACTCATGTACACCCTAAGCTTCCTCGAAAACATTCGGACTCAAAGCACGACCGAGTTTCAACTACATAAAACTCCCCCAATGTGACATCTCAAATCTTTGAGAGGTGAGAACTCTGCAGGTTTTATTCTTGAAGTTTCGCTTTCACGACCCCATATAGTGGCGGCAAAAGTTTTGGATTCCCATTCATTCCCTGCGAGAAATTCTCGCTTCTCAAGCAGCTCATCTCGGATTTCAATTACCTCGTTTAATCTTTATCACTACCGACGTAGTCGGTTTAATCTACCACAAATAATCATGTGAGGCCCAGCCTGAGCCTCATTCAATATGAGACCATTCCACCTCTTGCTAATAGTGAAGACAGACATCAATTTAAGTGGTCCTTATTAGTCCGAGCTTTTGGCTTCTGTCAACAAATGACGCAGGCTCGTTTTTTTAGGTAATTTCTTTGAAGGAAATCTGGACCATTCCGAACAGACTGAAGAATCTCGGGGACATCGCGTTAATTTGCTCTAAGGCACGATGGACGAACAAATGCTGCAGAGAATCCACCAATCCCTCTAAAAATCAAGTAAAACGTTTAGAAATGCGATGTGTTACAAGGAAAAGCGTTTCATGTTAGAGGCGTCCATCATGAAGCAAAGCATCTTACATTAGAAAACGGTAATGAAATAAACTGATTTGGCTTGCCTTCGATTGACAATTTTCTTCATTAAAGTTCTAAGACACTCTTAAACAATATCGCCTTGAGGTTCACAAACTTTTAAGAATTTTATCAGCACTCGATTTCTTTGCGTCAATTTTGTAACATTGTGTTCGATTATTCAGCACAACGTTATAGTGTCAAAACACGAAACGTTTTTTCCGCACATGGCGAGCTTGGCACGGTGAAAATGAGCGCAAAATTCAAATTTAACGATTATATATGAGTCACTTTAGGAGCAGACAGAAACGGGGGAAAAATAAGGGGTGATATTAGTAATATTTTTCAAACACGTGCAACGAAGTGGTTTTTGGAGCGCCTGCTCACGAGATTTTGCGCTCGAACGGGCTTCCGACTTGACACTCTTCAGCGGCCGGTGACCACGCCGCATAAATTTTGTGTCCCTGACAATTTTTCATCATAACTTTAAAGTGTTCGGAAGACCTAGCACTACGCAGGCATCAAAACACATTAAATTATTTATTAATATTTTTTATGTTAAGCTAGTCAGAAGCTGAAATTTTAAATAGGCCTTCCTGTGCAAATGAAGTAGGATTCCCACTGGCTCGATTTGAGCAATTAGTCACGGCTGGGAAGAACTCTCATAGGATAATTTTTACACATTGGAAGGCGTTGTTTCATTGTATGACTTCTCAGCTTGCAGAGGGACAGAAATCTCATGGCTCAACTCATGATCTGAAAGATCAAAGCCAGGATCTTACCGTAATCTTGTGCATTATCTTCACTCTTATTATTATGTAAATTTGTCTAAAATTCCACTTGCTCTCGTAGTCTTCAATTTCAGGTTAAAAAGTATTGTTAATTAAGTAGACGGCTTGACGCTTACGATTGTGAAATACAATTAAATTGAGCGTAGCTGCTCATAACAGCGCTGCTATTCCCAAAAGCCAGATAACAAAATTTCATCAACAGAAAATAAGAAAATACGACTAACCCAGGGGAACTTCACGACTCTAAAAGTTCCGTAAAGTTTTCGCACAACAGAAGCTTTTCTTCAAAAAACGTTCTTTTTATATTCATGAATAAAAAAAAAACAGAAGCCCAAGAACAAATCCTAGCGGAACTTCATGGCTTTAAAAGTTCGGCAAAGTTTTGGCAGCACAGAAGCTCCTGTCGTCCATCGCACGTCTCACACACAGAAGCTTTCAGTCTCGCAGCGCCAAAACTTCTGTTATGCGCGTAAAAAAAAGGAGTATCTACAGTCAATGCATTTATTGGGAGCTGCAATGGCAGCTCTGCGCAAGCATGTGCAATGCAGTTCAATTGTCATCGACCAAACCTGTTCATTTGCAGTTTCTGTTCTACAAAAAGTTTTAATTTCGAAGGAAATCAGTCCAATTTTTTAAAATAAATTTAAACGCCTCAGTTTTCGAACGTGAGAATAAAATTGAAAACCGATGTTCCCATGCTCAGAAATTAACGATTCGAAAGTGTTTATCTTCTGAAACATTCAATTTAGGAACCCAAATGACGAAGAATGACCTATTTCTTCCTGTGTTACTGCGCTTGAACTTTTTTGACACATTCGTTTGCGGTCAGTCATCCAAGATAGTTTTGATTTTTTCTTGTTTAAAAAGCAGGAAAAATCACGTCATGTAGAACGGTCTCTCAAAAACCGTCTCCTGAAGCCCGATTCTTTAGAACATTGACTAAAAATGAAAATCTAAATATTCATCAATCTTGAATACTAATTTTAAAATTCGTTCAACATCTAACGCGTCAAAACACACAACAGAGGATAAGAAAAATGATAATTCGTCTTTAACTTGCCTCGTAGCTCGCATATCACGGTTCCTGCGTCTCCCAACCTACCTCTAATCTGTGACTGTGAATACAAGTCAACTTTGAACCTTTTCTTTTCAGGTAGATCTAAGAAAACTAGACACACTAAATCTTCAAACTACATACTGCGGTTACGAATTCTACTGGAACAGTTTATGAGAACTAAAGAACTCGGTATATAACTTTTTTTTTGCCTCATTAACACTTCATCCGAAACGTACTTTGTAGCATGGCCTAATTTTTAAATATTGGAAACAATAATAGCAAAAATTCGTAGAGTTATCTTTTGTTGGAATTATACTAATGTTTCTGAAAGGAAAGCGAACATTTTATTCTCACAAGTGCATATTGCCTCTGAAGAGCTGCAGAGTATCACCTGATGCTCGCAGGTATTGCTTCAGAATAATTTCAATAATTTGACATCGTCAGTTGCCAAGGGCAACTGACACTTAGGGCAGCTGTCAGTTGCTGATTCCTCAATAAAACTGGAGGATTTTGGTCAGAAAAAACAGCACGTACCCTAGCAAAGTTGATAGACAAAGTTTACGGCAACGACGAAGTTTAGTGTTTGAAAATCCGGCCCTGGTCAACTCGGCGTTCCTGGTCATCTCGGCGTTCCTGGTCAACTCGGCGTTCCTGGTCAACTCGGCGTTCCTGGTCAACTCGGCGTTCCTGGTCAACTCGGCGTTCCTGGTCAACTCGGCGTTCCTGGTCAACTCGGCGTTCCTGGTCAACTCGGCGTTCCGCAACATGTGCCCCAGGATTGGTGGTGCTGAGCAAGGCTTAACCTACAGTAGCCTATTGCAAGTCACGCTCGCGTGTCCGCCAGATTTGTCTTATAAAAACTTCTGGTCTCGACCAGGAACATCCCCAACATTTTTTGGTGATGGCCTGCTGTCGACCAGGTTTCATTCCCACGTGGCTACGTCCTAACTCATTCTCGGTGTCAAGGAAATATTCGCAATATCCAAAAGTTTAGGCTCGCTTTGCAGATTTTGCCCCGCGATTCGATGAGAAATTTCGTATTTTGAAATGATTGCGGACGCTAGCCAGGTATTTTGTCTGAGATTTGCTTCATGAGATTACATTTGAGGGCACGGATATAACATGTTATTCATGAGTAGTAGTGTGAGAGAAAGCTCAAATGAACGTCAATAACAACATGAAAAAACAAGGTCACGTGAAATGGCTCATTTTTTTACAACTCTCATAATTTAAGGAAATAAATTTTAGGATGAGATGTCCTTCGGTAGTATTTGATTCGTTTTATGTTCCGTTATGGTCTTCGATTCAGCATGCGAGAGTGGAGATGACCATCACAGAGCAGCTATTTTTCGGCCCATTTAACTCATGAAAGGAAACAATTTCAGAATATGAGAGGCAGTTACTCCTGATGGAACTATCTTAGAGAGGATTTTGGGGTTACCAGTCCAAAAATTTTTTACTGGTCAAGGTTGCAGGGAACAACCCGGCCCGGGTTGTTCTGTAGCTTTGAGAATCTGCGTCGAAATGTGGGAAATGTTTTTCATGACAACGATATTCGTATATTTAGTGATCATGGATTTCTGAGAACATTCCTTAATTTGAACAATATAATCACCACTTTTTTCATCAGGAATCTGATTAAAAACACGGAAAATTATTGCGATAATATGATTAAGATCTTTTCTGAAGGTTAGAACTCATTTAATCGTCAATCGACGGCTTGTGGTTCTGCAGCAGATTCCCCTCGTTGATCACCGTCGAAAGCATTGAACACTGTTTCCCAGCTTGAATTTTCAACTTGAAAATGGTTGTATGACGCAAGCATTGTTTATAACAACATCCTCAATATCTCAAGATATAAATTGAGAAAAAACGGCACTAAGTAGAATTTCTCCTCGAACAGATCTTTTTTTAACATTTATCACTGTCATTCGAACAGTCGCTCATCGGATCACTGTGACTCAAGTCCGATGTGACTAAATTTACCTGAGCTGGTCCCACTGCAAGCTCAGGCAGTCAATTCGGATGTCCCTCACTGAACCAGCGATGCGTATAAACTTTCTGATGAAATCCATAACTAATAATTGCCTTTAAAGATTTGGTAAAATGATTCCTTAATGCGAATCGTAAAGGAATGATGGTTTAACAGTCTCCTAACGAAAGAAGTCAGTCACCTGCGTACATTTTGTTGTAAAATGGTCTGTAAGGGAGAGCACAAGTACGTCAGAATTGTTTTTTAGGTAAAGATTGGGGGAACGCTATGCAATAACGTAAGCAAAGTTTACAAAGTTTTCCATGAGTTGGGTACTATTTTAAAATATCTTGTCATATTCAACACTGACTGGGACTTGAACCACCGGTGGTTACGAAGGGGATTTTCATAATGCTGGTGACCGACCAGTGGTCACAAACTCAGTCTTCATGAATACTTTGTCAACTCTAAATGAGGGCACAGTCTGGTTAATGCTTGCTAATTTCAAAATTACTCACTACAGTTGACTTTAAATTTAAGTTGAAAACTGAACTTCAGTTTAACCCATCGCGGTCAAGCAACATGCTGAACAAAATGTCGGCATTTAAGAAGTATTCTACAGATGTAAAAACTTCTTATGAATTACCGACCCCAGCCAATAAGCCAAAACCATACATATATTCAAGGATTCAAGGGGAAAAAATTCCGTGGTTTTGATTGATAATGACTAGTACACACGTGCTGGTCGGCATTAATCTGAAGAATTTCAGCCCTTCTTTCATGAGTTAAATTCGATTGTCCAAGTCGACGCTGTTCGGCATCAGTCTGAAGAATTTCATCCCTTCTTTCTTGAGTTAAATTCGATTGTGCAAGTCGATGCTGTTAGGCATTAGTCTGAAGAATTTCCTCCCTTCTTTCTTGAGTTAAATTCGATTGTGCAAGTCGATGCTGTTAGGCATTAGTCAGAAGAATTTCACCCCTTCTTTCTTGAGTTGAATTCTCTCGTGCCACTCAATGTTGTCCAGCGCTATGACGAAGAATTTCCTCGCTTCTTTCATGTGTTAAGCTCTCTTTAGCTACTCGGTGTTGCTCTGCATTATTCCGTAGAATTTCCAAACGTCGGTCAAGGGTCAATTCAGCTCTAGTTTTTCGATGGCGAGCAACATTGCGTCGTTTTGCCATTTCGCGTCGTTCATCCGATAGTCTTCGATGTTTTTCTTGCTGTTGGAGTCCTGCTACTTCTCTCTTGCGGTTGGACACATTTCTATCTTCGGTGGCCTTTTTTGCCGGAATCTTATTCTGAAATGTCGTCTATTATCTCTTCAAAGCTTTTCAAGAAAATCACAATTTCGAAAACACTAACTCAAGTTCCAAAATCTTGGGCCTTATACCCAGTGGTAGCCAGGTTACTGGTCGAACGAATTTAAAACATTTCTTTTTTGCATTATCAATTAAAAATATCAAAGTGACATGATGAATTTCAACAGAGAAAGCTCCATTGAAAAATTTCTATTCTAAAAATAAGCCGATTGCCTATTGTGGATTCCAAAATCAAGAGGGGGTCACACGGACGGAGCGACGGACGTGGCTACTTTTATAATAGTGATGATAACGTAAGAATACAAAACTGAAATCCAAGAAATATGTCTGGAAAGGAGTAAGTTTTACAGCAAAAAATTCGCTTCCACATTGTCAAGAACCAGTTCATTCGATAACGCTTGTCAGAATTATCATTTGAGACAAAAACTATTTTTGAAAAATATACTCGGCTGTTAACATTTTGAAATGTGACATGTTGCAAGTTTCAGCTGCTTAACTCTACCCAGTAATAGAAAAGTGTTTACATTTGTGTTGCAAGGTACACTGCTTGGTAATGATACACTAAAGCGCTCACTAGTCTGTAACTTGTCCAGTGAGCTGGATCACATCTCAGTTCTGAGGCCAGGTTTACAGCAACCCCATTTTTACGTAGCCTCGGCCGACTGCTCCTTTTGTTTGCGGTCACTTACCATAATTTAGGGGGAGAAGAATGGGCGAGTGTGGGAGTGTAGTAGGACTCTATTACCGACTCTCGTAAATATGTTCGAATTCCCAAGTAAGAAGATAAGCAACGGGCCGCCGGGGGAGGATTTAGCATTTTTCTTTGCTGAGAAATTGCCAGCGTTCTTTCATAGAGTCAGCGTGTGAAACAACTTAAAAAAAGAGCATCAGGATCGGACTTCTTAAGCGATCAGTTTAGTATTTATTAAAATTTTCATGCACTAAAGTAATTCGTATTTTTTTCAATTTCTACGATATTATTCTATTGAAACATGTTGAAGTACACGGTGAAAATTATTCGTTTTACCACGTTTACTACACTTCACTACATTTGACTGCATTGGTGGTAAAAGTTTAACATTTGAAAACGCATGCAATGAATAATGCATATTGTACCTATAAAGAACAGAGATTGCTTAGTTTAATCGATTGACTTCTGCGACACACTTGCATCGTGTGGAAATTAATTTCTTATTGGAATGTTGGAAAGCTCTTTGCGCCAGAAAATAGTACATCAGTGAAATAGTGCAGCACGTCAAGTTGGAATTTTCAGAACCATTTGTGGCACATTTTTAGATCGTCTCTACAGTGATGTTTGTAAGGAGGGCGAGGTGTTTATCTCAGTTGCCATGGGAGGATCTTTAAATATTTTTCGTTTAGGATTCGGTAAATTCGAAAAGAAGTTTTCACATTGGCCCCAGAACACGGCTTTCTTGGCGGTACGGCACATGAGGGAGCGAGGTAAAGGCTGCTGCTCTTTTAAAGAATAAAAATAGTGAAAAAATAAAATAAAAGGATAAATTAGGATGAAATTAAAAGGATAAATTAGGATGTAATCAAAAGGAAAGATTAGGATACAATTAAAAGAATAAATATGGATAAAGTAAGGATAAGGTAACAAATATTAAAATTAATCCTAACATAAAAATGATGTTAAATCAAAAGGATAAATATGGATGAAATAAGGATAAGGTATGGATGAAATGAGGATAAGAATATGAATGGTCATCCTTGTAAGGAACAGATTTGTGGCCACTGATATCACTGGCATTTAAAATTCGAAACTCGGTGTGCTTCTTAAACTAAGCGAAGTTAGCGAAGGAGCGCAAACTTTTATGCCTCTTCTCTACTTTAAAATTTCCTGTTCCTGTTGCGTAGTTTTCCTGTTTTACTCCACCGTATATTCTGTTCTCATTTAACATGAATCTCTTTATATTTTTTGTTCTATTTGAGTGTATTTCCTGTTCATATATAAAACTATTCTCTGTTTTATTCTACCGTATTTCTCTTTTCGATTTCTTGTTTAAATTTTCCTGTTCGTATTTCTTCGTATTTCCTTAGAGTTGTCCTTTGTAGTTTTCTTGTTCGCTGACTTTTGAATTCTATCAGCCGATGCGGGTAAAAACTCTTCTTCAATTCTCTAGCTGAAGCTCTCCTATTCAATTTTTGACAGCGCAAGCCTTTTTTTGCTGTAAACTCACACTGTGACGCTCTACCCTTTGCATTTATTTACAATTTATTTCATAAGATACTGCCCTAAAACAAAAAATCTGAGTATTTTGAACTACCTGGTTCTTTTCATTGTTTTGAAAAACGTTAAAGATGTTATTACTTTCATTTCTTGAGTCGAAAAAGAATGTTCAGCCAGTTGTTCTATAGTACTCACCTTTGAAAAAGTCGATCAAATTCCTTTTTTTTTCAACTTGATGTTTCGGGTCATTTAAATCGTTTTCATAGAATTGGGGGGAAAACGTGGGCACATCAAACTCAGATGGTTTTGCAAGTCAAATGCGTAATTATTTCTTGCGAATTTCACTGTTTTTAGCACACATTTAAAATGGAGTGGGAAAAAAACTTTGACAAGGAGAGTGACCATACAGTCATTTCAGAAATAGTATAATTTCACAAGGATACCCTAGAGGAGTGGTTCTTAACCCCTGGGTCGCGACCCAAAGTTGGGTCGCCAAGCCATTTCATTGGGTCTCTAAGGGCTTGTGTAACCTGTTTGTTTGAACCTACAATAACCTGTTTTCAAAAGAGTAATCATATTGTGAATGAAAATTTTTATTTTGGGCAGATTTTGGGTCACTGCCAAAAAAGGTTAATAACCACTGCAAGGAATGTTGGTCTGAAATGTGCAACAATTTGCTCACGGGTTGGACGAAAGTGTATGTATCTCGCTCCTAATTTGCATCATAGAGATTTCACAAGCAGATTTCAGCTCTTATAAGTGACAAACTCTAAAGGAAACTCAGCATCAAAGGTGGGGGATAAATTACCCTAACGAAATTGTCTGTAGAATTGAGTAACTCCCGCTCATATGTAGATGGAAGGAAATAAATATTTGCCTTCAGAAGACTTTGGAACCGTCGCAACACCCCTCGCTGGTCCCTGGCTTGCATTACACCGCTGTAACGAGAAAAAATCTAGCACCGCGCTCCCAATTATGCAAATTTGCTTTTTCCTCTGAAATGCGACGCCAAAGCTCCCTGGTTCTTTGAAGTGGATTTTAGTGATTCCCTTGACGTGCTATTAAACCAATGTATTCTGAGATATTTTACTCTCTTTTATGTTACATTATTATTAATAATAATAATAATAATATTTTACTCTCTTTTATGTTACATTATTATTGAAAAAGGTTTTGTGATTGTTTACGTAAGGAAAAACTGGCAAATTTCTAAACAAGGAAACCTGATATAACACTGAGAATTTGGAATTTTTAAATTTTTGATGAACATTAAATCTATTAGTAAGTGTGCATGGCAATAATTGTAAGATTTGTTGAATCTATCTTCCGATCTACCAAAAATCCCGAAAATGATTCACAAATTCATTTATGCACAACTGCTGAAAAGAAAACTGTAAGATGACCGCATAAGTGCCAGCAACGAAGGAGCTCTCTTCGCATAATGCAGGTCTCATCAACGTATACCAATAAAAATGTAAAATCAAAGAGACAAACTCCCAGCTATTGACAACTGAAACAAAATAAAAAGAAGTACCTGGCTGAATCATGACAGTAGTTCGCATACTGTTCGATAGTGTGGAATATGTTCAGCGAGCACCATGTGCGAGAATTTCGTCTGGTGTGTCCTGCCCCTCAAATTGTGACATCTATAAAGTAGACAATCTCCGACGATGCACAATGTGCACAACTGCGTTATCATGGCAAAGAATTACTACGATTGTCCTTTGATGCATTTATCACACAATTCGACAATAATTAAAATACTGGAAGTAATGCCCTTGTAATAAGAACACACGATTCTAACAAGAATACTTTAAGGAGAGCAACAATATTTAAAAAAATATATTAAATAAATTTCATGAGATTCCGATGAAAAATTGGTAAGACACGCCTATTTTACTTGCGTTCACAACCAATGTCGCTCCGTCTGAGTAACTGCCGGGAATGCGACCAATAAATTACTGGGGAATCAGCTTAGACACTCTGAATCTTATTTGCCATTTACAAAGGCGATCTTTTTGTTCTTATTTTCTTACGACCCTTCAAGACAATGTATTGCTTGTTCTCGCAGATGATTCAACATTTATTATTAGATGATATTTTTGAACAAATTTTACCTTGACAATGAAGCTCAAAATCCAAGCCACACTTTTGCCGGAGAACCTAGACAGGGCTTTAACGGAGAACCTAGTCAAGGTTTTGCTGGAGAATCTAGCCAAGGTTTTGCCAGGGAATCTAGTCAGGATTTTGCCAGAGAACCTAGCCCAGGTTTTGCCGGAGAACTAGCCAAGGTTTTACCGGAGAACCTAGCCCAGGTTTTGCCGGAGAACTAGCCAAGGTTTTACCGGAGAACCTAGCCCAGGTTTTGCCGGAGAACTAGCCAAGGTTTTACCGGAGAACC
>JACJUY010002960.1:5118-19032 GCA_014220935.1 Platorchestia sp. MABIK | reverse complement strand
GTTAAATTCAAATGCGCCTAACGTATTCGCTCGGACTACATAGGTGTGAAACAGAATATCCTTGATTTCAAGATTTAGTATTCGTCCAGCACACGACACCTATTTAACGGTCAAACGTATGAAAACTTGTTGGCTTGGTGAGCTTTTTATTCTCTTGTATTTAATTAACTTTCCATTTGCATTCGAAACTCAAGTTTCCTAAACAAAAATTGTTTTAGCGTGATATGCATAGATATCCTGTTTCAGAATCACAAGCATTGCGAAGTTACTTCCAAATTATCTTAACTAAAGTAAAGCACTGATACATTACAATAGATTCTCCACCATAATGCCTCAATGAAGTTTAGAATCTTACCTGTGATTCAGATCAATGGTGGTGACCCAGGTAAAATCATTGAATTTGCCACACCCAAAATGCCTTCGAAATACCTAGGTGAGTGATGCTGGTCTCTGTAGACAGCTATGCTTGGAATACTTAGGATTCGAAAAGCTTTGGTGCGTAGCTTTCATAATTATAATTTTTTTGAAATTATACAATTAATTTTGAATTATTTTATTATTGATTATATAATTATTTCCTTCACATTCAACTATTCATTCATTTTACTCTGAAATTTAATTTCAACTCACTTCACACTTGCAAATGTCATATCGTTCTGTGTAGTAAAGTTTGTCGCTTGCTTAATTCGTTCGTCTGGTGCCACTGCAATCACGTGACCTGAATACAAAAGCACTTCACAATGACTGTAATTTTCTGTTGTTTTACCTTTAAATAAATTTTAATTAATTGATGTTCATCACAATGTTATCTTGTGAAAAATTGAATAATCGAAAGAAAAAAATGAAAATAAAATAAATTTGTTCGTTAGAAAACAGTCTCCATGAATTACCGCACGAACGTAAGAAAACCGTAAGTTTTGATGCTAGGAGGAGGCTTGTGTAGTAGAAGTACTAATATTTTACGAACATATTCACCCCGGCACGCCAATTGAGAGTTATTCTGATTCGTTTTACATGAAGCGCAAATAATAACCACTAAAACTTAATTAAAACAGACCAGGTCATGACGTCAGCAAAACTGTAAATTGAAAACTTCGTACTTAAAACAAATGAAAATTGCATGTGTTTCTCTGGAAACTCACGCCAAATCGGCCTCTGTTCTCAGTGATTTGTTTCTCCCGAAATCTTGAATGGCTTCTCAACGTCTGGAAGCCGCGGTGTGTCAAAAATGCTCCGTCCAGCATCTGCCAGGTGTAGCCAGCCAACCGCATTTCGTATGTCTGTATCACAAATCCATTGTAAATATAATGAAATAATAATAATAATGATGTTAATAATAGTGATGACAATAGCCGTCGTGTAGTGAAATAAACGCACGGATATATAAAATTGTTTTTTGTCAGCTACATTCTAATTTTTTGTCTAAAGAATCTGGAAATGATTGATGCGTGTATCTAAGATATATTATATTTATTATAATAGGTAAATCAATCGTGTGAGGGGCACCTGCAATTATTTTAAAATGATTCGCGGAAACAGGGACGTTACAGTTTTCAGCACGGGATCGAACAGAGGACAGTGGAGGGGAACCAAGAGGACGACCGGTTCTACAGCTGCGCCCAGCGTGCTCGGCTACTCTGGACATAAGAGTACGACAGGTAAAACCTACGTACTGTGATTCACAGCGTGAACAACTGTGAACAAGTTGTGAACACGTGAACAAGTTTTTCACGTTGTAAATCACAGTCAGACCTGCGGTCAGTGAACCCTAAAGTAACCCATGCACATACAACCCGAAATCGCTGTACAGAGTCAAAATAAAAAATTGCCTAGCATGTTTACAAAAGAATCAGCAGGGAAAGCTCATGTCATCACTCACGTTTAAATTTCTCACCTGGTAGTGAAGCCTAAAGTAACATAAATACAACCCGAAGTCGCTGTACTGAATCAAAATAAGAGATAGCCTAGCATGTCTACCTAAGAATCATCATTAAAGTTCATGTCATCACTGACGTTAAGATTTCTCACCTGGCTGTTGCGATTGAAGCCGAACCCGATGAACCTCTCGTCGAACGCAGGAACGCTGGAATACGTCATGTAAATGGGCTCCCAGTGGCTTTGCCACGACGTGATGTTGTACGCCACATTCAGGTCATCAGGAGAACTCGGAATTTTTTCCCAATAGCTTAGATTCGAATTAGCTTGGTTGTTCCTGAAAACTTTTATGTGAAACTGTTGGGCCTGGTTCATTTTCTTCAACTGAAGAAGCTCTGTCTTATTCTCGGGATTCTTATTAGCTTTAGTAGATATTTCATACGTTGGAATAATGTACGCGCACTTCTTGCACGAGGAAACGCTCTTCCTTGCAACAAATTCATTTAGCTGATCGGACATGCATGGAATGGAAATCATATCTATATCCGGAGTGAAGGAGTACAAATTTTGGCAAGTCTGCCTAGCAATATTTCGTAGCAAATTTTGAGGAAAACGAGTTTCTTCGATAATTTTTGAAAGCCTTTTCGTTCGAAAAATCTTCACTAATTCGTTGTTGACAGCTTCTGGCTTTTCACAGTCGTATTCTAATGATTTTGAAATATTTACAACGGGGGGCAGGAGGTCAGGGTACACAAAATGAAATGAGACTTGATCCCTGACTGCGGGAAAACACGTTCTCATGTATTGGATCATCAATTTGGCTATAACGAAGTCCATATCTAGCGCGAAGACAGCTATAGACATAGGGCCATTCCATGTTTTGCATTGTTCTACCACCCAGAAAAGAAGATCTGCTGAGCACTGGGAAGATAAGCATATGTTCCAATTTTGCAGCCCGTTCCATTTGTCAGATTCAACAACAAAAGGGTGCACTTTGAAGGCTCGGGACTTGTCCCAGGTGCCAGTTGAGACGTCTAGCTGTAGCTCTAGATCAGCGTAGGAATGGTTTGGGTTGCTTTTGGGTTCCACTTCACGCTCATCTGTGTGTTTCGCTCTTACGTCCATGCCAAGCTAAAAAGATAAGTCAACTTAGCCCTTTGGGTATGACGGGACCACTGGTGGTCACTGAGAGGATTTTCATAATACTGGTTGTCGACCAGCAGTCACAAATTCAATTTTCATAAATACTTCGTTATTTTCAAAATTAATCTCTAAAATTAACTCTAGTTTCAGTTGAATATTGAACTAGTTTAACCCGTTGCACATAGCGTGTTAAGACATATTTTGAATGTTTTCCAGAAATGGCAGAACAGAAATCAAGCAAGATATTATTATTCTATTTAGGACGACGAGGAATGCTGTCAGGTAAGTTAAATGCAGCTAAACTTCAGCTGGGTTGTTCTTTGAATAACAAATTGAAAGTACAAACGATCTATGCCCAATGTTAATTACTAATAACTACAGTCTGACAACAGGAAACTACAGGACTTTGACGAATTTGAGAATACAGCATCTTTTCTGAGCTTTAGTTATTGCTTGAAATATTTGGCCACTGGTTGGTCTTCTATCGGATGCATGACAATTCTTTACACAAAAAAGATAACTTAATTAATATTGTTTATTACTCCTTGAATGACATACATCACAACTTTCCTCGTTCTTTAAAAATCGTTGGATATATTCACTAAGTAACCCATATTTTACAAAACCCCATTTTCTATGGGAATATCAATTGTTTTGGCAGACGATGATTATACAATAATTTATGTCAGATCTTCACGTTAATGATCACCAGGCCTTTCAGAAAAAATTGAATTTGAAAGTTGTACGAAATTTTGATATCCCTGCGGGGAAGGGATATGATTATGTATAGGGGTATTTATGTTTTCATTACCCAAAACCATTTCTTAAAATTTGGCGCATATTACACTTTTCGAAGATCAAACACGTTCATAAAGATATTAACAGTAATTTGTACCACGAGACATCAGATGTTTAGTGCACATTTTCACCTTCAATGTGTCAAGTCGTACTTCACGGAGGAGGTACATGCATCAAGTCTTATTCCAAGACACTGACCTGTTTTTGTGTTGGTAGAGGAACTGCGATAAACTTCTCCTTAACTGCAGGATGGCACTTCGTTAACAGCAACGTGTTGATGATGAGGACGACAGAAGCGCTCAGCAGCAACAACAACAGGGCCACCTTCAAACACTGAGTTACGTGCATGGTGAAAAGACTCCTGTAGAAAAGTCTTAATAGGTGACAAAGGTGACAAATAGGTGACAAAAGGTGACAAAGTTTCTCGTCGGTTCAACTCGCGACGATGCAGATTTCATACCTCAATTTTGAATTATTATTATTCTTGGGTTAGTGAAATGAGCTTGTGAATTTCTCCTTGGGTTGAGGAAATGGAGAATTATTACCAATTTTTCAGTATGACAGACCACTTGAAAGTGATAACATATAAATGAGAAGATTCGTGACTTGGGATCAATGTTAGGACGCACGTTCCAATAATTTATCAAAGTGCAGATATGGGAAATGTACCTCCCGGAAGACTTAACTACCCTGTCGAAATTTACTGTCAATAATGGTATTGAACCTGCCGGACTGCATTCTTGATGTTGTTGTCGACAGATGTTTTTGTTAGTGTGTAAGGGTTAAAACAAAAAGATATTTAAAATCGAGTTAGTTGTCAGACGACAACGGTTGCTGAAATTAGTCAATTCATTTTTTCTTTTGAATTAAAAGGCTAAAACAAAGCCTTTCATTTTGCAAAAGTAAATGTTTAATTTCTCAACAGAAAATGACAGTATGGGGAGAAAAAAATTAAGAGAAATTCTTCTTCACTTATTCCCATATTTTCATAATATTTAGTGAATTTAAAAACACTTTTCTTAACTCATGTATTCATAGTTAATATCTGTAGCAAGCAGAGTACTCGTGTCCCAATGGCAGTGGAAAAAATGCTCTTAGTAGATAATCCTATTGGCCCTTTGAAACAGTGATATAATAGCAATATGTGAAACAGTGATATGATAGCATTATGTGAAACAGTGATATAATAGCAATATGTGAAACAGTGATATGATAGCATTATGTGAAACAGTGATATGATAGCAATATGTGAAACAGTGATATGATAGCATTATGTGAAACAGTGATATAATAGCAATATGTGAAACAGTGATATGATAGCATTATGTGAAACAGTGATAGAAGAGCATTATGTGAAACAGTGATATAATAGCATTATGTGAAACAGTGATAGAAGAGCATTATGTGAAACAGTGATAAAATAGCATTATGTAGCTCTGCATAGTTTTATTTATAAACAAACTTATTTTGGATAAAACAGTAAACTCCTCAGTCAACAATGGTCGTCTCAGATACGATTGAACTAACGACATAAACTGTCATTGATACATTCAGCTGACATATCCCTTGATGTAGAAAGGCCTTTTGCACGTTGGTGACATGAGAAGAGTCTTAAGATGAGAAATATTCTGGAAACGACTTTAAAAAAGAAAACTTAATATTAATAGTTGACGCTCAAACCCCCACGTCATTGATCGTATGCAATTCGTACTCTTTGTTCTGCAAACAAACACCAGAAGCTGCAGTCATTCTCATGAGAACACATTGGTCTTGAGTTCAAGATCCGTTTGGTTTTGGTTCGAATAAGATGATGTTCTTGTATAATTTGACGATTGATTGTACACAGTTACAGGGATAGTGTAATGAAGTTTGATGCTGAACGAGCGTTCAACGTCACGATGAGTGTTGCTATATGTAGGTTTGGGTGAAATAGGCAGATTTCTAGGAAATTAGCCTATCAGTCGTTTCACACTGGCAATAACCTGACCAAACAATCTAATTCGTTTACAAGAGAACATTGATCGAATAAAGACAAAATCTTTGAAAGCACTAATTTCAAAATTTTCGATTCAGCCCCAAATTCTTTTGATGTTGGCATTTTAGAGTCGATGCACATTTTAAAAAACCGTTCGTTAATAAATGAGTGTAACAAGGGGGTGAAACTTTTTACTTTTTGTTGATATTTTCAATAGTTTTTGTTTTCTTATTTTATTTTCAATGTGAGTGTTTTATTTTCGATTTCTTCATTTGAATAAGAGTTTAAAATTTTTTTTAACACTTTGATTTATTGTTTTTAAGAGCACTGAGGATGAATTTTTTATAACCTACGTTGTTTCTATTTTTTATCCTACTATACATTTGTTTACGTGCGCGTCGTGACGTAAAGAGGGGTTCATTCATCTTACGTGTGAGCTACCATATCTCCTAAATGACCAATAATTTTAAAAAAATGAAATAATTTTGTAAAAATTTCATTTTGAATAATACTCAGCCTGAAACTCAAGCCTTCACGATCTACAAATTTCTTTTGCCTCTGCAGTTGGACTTCTGTGCTCCGTATTCAAAATAAATTTTGTGCACTTTATCGTTCTTCATTTTTTATGCAAATGCATATTTACTTCAACTGCAAAATTGATGTCTGCCATAGAGCGTTATGGATGCGCTTTTTCACCTATGTTTAGGTTGTATATTTTCGTAGAGATTGATTTTACTAAAATGCCTTTCCCGAGTACGTATAAAATGATTTCATACGTTGAAGGGGTCTAAATTATACAATAACATCTCTTATTTCTGGCTCTAAATTTCAACAATGAATTTGGAAAAATTACATTAAATAGTACCCCTTTCCATGATAAGGTCCAAGGCTGAGGTTCTTTTCTTGAAGCGCTTTTGCGTCTTCTCTTTTTTCTAAATTTCTTGCGCGTCTTTTCGCTTGGTGGTCTGATGTTAAAACGCTAAGATACGACCCCCATATGACGTGAACTAACTAATAAAGCTAGCACCAACCCACTAGGCGCCTTTTCTGAAGAGATATGAAATAAATTGCGCACAATTAGAATCTTAAAATGACAAGAAACACATTTGCTCTTTATAAATTCCTAATGTACACGGCCCGTCAAAATTGACGGGATTCGATATTTTCCTCATATTAATCTTTCAGATGTGGGTGACAAACAAATATCTCCATCCTAATACGGGGTGGGCTAGAAGTGACTGATCCTTTTAACTTGCTGGCTGAGTAAATAGGACACCGAAATAAACCTTGTAAATTTTATTCTTTCAAATGATAAAAATTTTTCTTTTATTTGCAAATTAAAAGGATCAGTTACTTCTGGCCCACCCCGTAGTACCCGGCAGTGAAATATTCTTGTCCTTTTGCACTGGTGAAACTCCTATCACAGATACATTCATTGAGCATCCTTCAAATCAAATCACAGAAGATGTTTCTTAAGAAGCGGACATCAGACAAATACAGAAGCAAATAAACACACCAAGGGTATTATTAGGTAAAAAGATTATTACGCTCTTGGTGCTTCATTGAAAAATCTTTTCGCTTTTCATCACGTGAAGTCACCGAAGCCAAGAACTAGCCACTGGGTATCGCTCACGTCAGTCGGTTTACAAACACTCTCTAGCCTCGCTCGTGCTGCACTGCTCTCACCTGCTCATCACGGCGTCCAGCAGATGTTCCAACTCGAAACGAAGTTATGTTGGAAAAACGAATACACGCTTCTAATCTTCACTGTGATCTGAGCCGCACCTGTCCGTCCGTCACACCCACCTGCATAAAGAGTGCGACGAGCGTATCTGTGGTACAAGCTTCATCAACTCCATAAAATATTGTGTATTGATCCGCCAGATTCGGAGTCAGAATGAATATCACGAGTATTGTTAGGAAATAGGAACGTGTGTCATGCGATTTGTCAAACATTATTATACACAAGTGAGCACGGCCCGTTAAAAATGACGGGATTCGATACCTTTCTTGAACAAATTTTCCAGATGTGGATTACAAAACAAGATGTCCATCCTAACTAACAGTACCCGTGATAAAAAATATTCTTGTACTTGTGCGCTGGTGAAACTCGTGCCACATATACGGTCATCATAACTACCCTTATGAGCGTAATAGAGAAATAGAAGCGGACGGGGACGGTTCGGGGTAAAAAAAAGTCTGTAAGTTCTGGGTGGATTTTTCTGAGATATTTACCGAAAGTGTAAATTGTTAGGAATATTTTTTACTAGTGCGTTTTTTTCGTAACTACGCATGAATATGATTATTTTTCAAAAAACATGAAAAAACATGTTTTGGGGAAAATCCTTCTTCTCTTGCAATTTTAAATTCACTGAACTGGACAAATATTTTATAGATAGATAATTGTCTTGTCTACAGATCCGATGCAAAATGTTATCGATCATTTGATTTTTTTTTATTTTGAGAATTTTTTTTCCCAAAAACCGACCTCTTTTCACTTTTTCAAATTATTTGGCTTTAAATTTTCAACATGAATTGAAATTAAGAAAACTTTTACATTGGATCTATAGATCTCTTCAATCGCTATTGATTGATATGCTTGCCATCCCTGTTCCTTGAAAACTGTGGAAGAAGGAGCTTTTCAAATGTCAAAAAGATGAATTTTCAGGTGAACCATTTTTCTAAAATTTGTTTTTTCTTTCTTTCTTTCGCAATTTTTGAACCAAGTCTTCTTTTGCAAAAGACTCAACGGCTTTTTTAACTCTATTTAAGTTCTATAGGCTGATATATCAGGAATTCCAGTACCTGCAAAAGTGTGGGGGAAGGATCCATGTCAAAAATCAATAAATGCAATTTTCAGAACAGCGTTTTTTTTTAATTTTTTCTTCATTACAAACTAGTTTTTTTCAAGTCAACTCTATTGCTTTGTAGCTCTTTTTGAGCCGTTTCGATTGATATATTTGCCATTCCTGTAGCTTCAAAACTCCAGGAGGCGATTATATGTTTACACAGCAAGCCAATTAGCTGATGACTCAGCAGCCGGACTCAAAACAAACACTCAGTTACATTATCAGAATTTATCACTGAGTAGTAGAATGTTTCGTTTGAATACGAAAGCATTTCAAGCAAGGCCATGAATGAACTCTCTTGCTATTCCCGTAGAGGAACACTCAAAACTGACTCGTAATAATGGGAGAAAGGGGAGGTCACCCATCCTTTGGCGCGCCCCAAGGTCACGCTAGTGCGCGTCTTCTACCCCATCTAGGAGACGAGCCAATGGACACACTTGAGAGCCAATTATATCATTGGATTCGCAAGAAAATTCTCTATAAGATGAGTTTATAAACCGAAAACCAACCAGTATCCGGAAGTTGACCCGAACCGTGTCCGTAAAAAAAAGGAATTAGCAAAAGGCTCGCAAAAAGGAATTAGCATCAGGAAAGCTACAATGCTTGAAAGTTTTTTTTTATGGTAATTTGTGATTAAAACAAGTGTCTTGACACCGACTCTAAATAGTGGATCATTAATATTTACTACACTCTCATGTGACAGTCATAGTTTCACAGGCCCTATATCTTACAAAATATTTTCCATTTTTTAGAAAGCAGCAACCCTGTCGCCGTCATTGAATAATGTACGCTGTGGATGTTTACTCTTTGAAATTTATATTTTCACTAAATAGAACTTTTCTTCTGGCTGAAAAGAACGGTAGAAAAAACGAAATTCCCGAACTCTTGACAGTAAATCAATCAATAAAAATACGAGTCGATTACTGCAAAATTGAACATTCATCAAATGAAAACCTGTATAGAACATTTATAAAAATGATAGAAGAGCTCATATGCATTACATTTATAAAAATTACAGGTCTAATAAGGATACGGTGCAATTTTTTACGGTAACATCAGAACTGCCTTTACTAAAGGTACTTCTCACTCTTCTTCATTTAATATAGGTATACTATCAGAAGAACTTTTTATTTTCCAAATATCATATTCAATGTTAAAAAGCTTCAGACATTCGGACGGCGAGTCGTTTTTGTCGAGAATAGATAACAGGTAGCGCTAGATATCATCGATAGAACTATAGCCCTCGATCACTACGACAAAGCTGAAGTTTTTACCTTATCATTTTTTTATGTTTTAATGGTAAAATAGAGATTGAGTTTACAAAACCTCGGATATCGAAAACCTTGGTACTCTGAAATAGAAATTCTTAATTAGAGAAAATTATTCTTGTAATTTAGTCGCAGGATTCTGTGAAGGTATTAGGGTATTTGTTGTGTGAATTGTATTATGAAATTGAGACTGAGTTGAACACTGCAGGTACAGGGTGGCGCATCAGTAACGCCCCCTTATTTATTACCGCAATATACACTGGGTATCTGTAGACAGGATACGACATGTAAATAAACTTTAAGAGTTCCTCTATCGTTTGCAATTAACCCTATCGTTATCCCTTTCATAGTTTATTTATTATTAATTTTTAAAAGGGTGCGTTACTTATGCGCCACCCTGTACATGGCTGGTAGTGCGAGGTTGGTTGGGGCACACCAGGTGTTGCGTTAACTGATCAGCAGACGGTAATTGAGCCAAAACACATGGTGGAGTGCGACGGCGCCTCTGTTCTCTAGACAGGTGTTAGAATAGTCAGGTGGGGGCTCGAAAGCACCAACAGAGAGAGAGAAGGAGAGAAATTACAAAAATTCAAGAGGATAGATTCACAGAAAAAGGGAAATAAGAGATGGAAAGAAAGCTTCTTGCAGACATCTTGATACATACTTTGCTATAGAAATTCCTAATTAGAGAAACTTTTACTTGAAAGTTAGTTGCAGGATTCTGTCACAGTATTAGGAAATTTATTGTGTGATATGGAATAGAAAACTTAAAAATAAAGAAAATTCCGAGGATCAACGATCATCAATGACCAATGTTTGATTAATATGAGAATGAAATTGACTAACCGAATGAAAAATTCAACCATTTCAGTAAAGAAGCGATTTCAACAAGGCAGCATTACTGCAAATAAGCTCACGAGAACAGTGCAACTAAATTATTCATGTAAGACCCCGATAAATAATCTATTGACAGAACAGATAGGAACGACAGACAATATGGACATTGCTTTTTTACGATTCTTAACACCTCTCTAATTTCTCAACTTTACGAAACAGTTGAAGTTCATCCCGTGATAACTAACGAAGAAATTCAGTCAACATTTCTTAATTGGAACATTGTCAGTAGTTAAATGTACCACCTATGAAGTCTATAAAATGAAGACTTCATTGGTAGTACATTTTAACTATTGACAGTGCTTCAATAAAGAAATGTTGAGTGAATTTCTCCGTAATTTATCACGTGATGAACTTCAACTGATTCTTAGCACCGTTAACTTTGAATACCAAACCACGGCATTATTTGAGCACGAGACGCAAGCCACGAGAGAAGGAAGAGCCGCCATCTGCATTGAATGTCCGCTGACGAGCGCCCATTGTTCACTCCTAAGCAATAAAATTCGCAATGACTAAGCCCGAGACGACCCGAATTTTTTTTGCATACCCACTTGTGTTGGTCACTTGTTTCTGACCTTCCAATCAATCAATAAATCAATCAATATGTTATATAATAAAATAAAACGGTGTCTCCTTAAATTGATAGTTAAATTTATATATTTTTTGTCGCGTGATTTCTCCTATGTTATTACAATGAGAATCTCAGTGAACACATTAAATTGGTAGGTCCGTCTTGGCCGCCTGGTTCGTCTCTCTTTCTTGAAGGAGGCTTACTAACCGTATCTGTGATACGAGTTTCACCAGTGCACAAGTACAAGAATATTTTAATCATGGGTACTGATGGATGGATATATTTGTTTGTCATCCACATATGGAAGATTTGTCTAAAGAAAATGTCGAATCCCGTCAGTTTTGACGGGTCGTGTACACTATATAGAATTTCGTGCAGTTTCGCTCGCCTGGCTGTTGACCACGGTAGAGGAAACAAGGTAGGTTCAAACCAGTCTTTTTTTCGTCGACGGTGTGGTTTGCTGACGTCACGGCAACGAACCAATAGCAGCGCTCATATTGTATCTGATAGCACTGCTACCCCTAAATCTGGCTCCACCATTGGCCTAACGACATTGCGTTTTGGTGACGTCATAAAGTTTGTTTGAAATAAAGCCTTTCTATTGGCTAGCCGAACAAGAGGAGTTGTATTTTCCCCTCTAGAAATGACCCTACCTTGTTTCCTCTATCGTGCTGTTGACGTAGTGAGACTTCTTTTATCGGCCTCCGTGTCCAGTTACCGTTCCCATTGGAACATTTGCCGCACGCCTACCACGGTAGAGGAAACTAGGTAGGGTCCACGGTAGAGGAAACAAAGTAGGGTCATTTCTATGGGAGAAAATACACCTCCTCTTTTTCGGCTAGCCAATAGAAAAGCTTTGTTTCAAACAAACTTTATGACGTCGCCAAAACGCCTTGTCGTTAGGCCAATAGTGGAGCCAGATTTGAGGGTAGCAGTGCTACCAGATGCAATATGAGCGCTGCCATTGGTTCGTTGCCATGACGTCAGCACACCCACACAGTCGACGAAAAAAGACTGGTTTGAAACTACCTTGTTTCCTCTACCATGGTAGGGTCAAACCAGTCTTTTTTCGTTGACGGTGTGGGTGTGCTGACGTCACGGCAACGAACCAGTAGCAGCGCTCATATTGCATCTGGTAGCACTGCAACCCCCAAACCCGTCTCCACTATTGGCCTAACGACATGGCGTTTTGGTGACGTCATAAAGTTTATTTGAAATAAAGCATTTCTATTGGCTAGCCGAACAACAAGAAGTGTATTTTCCCCCATAGAAATGATCCTAACTTGTTTCCTCTACCGTGACGCCTACAACAACGAACTGGCATGCAATCATTTCCCTACATCGGGAGGTTTTATTAAAGCTTGTTTTATGGGCATCGAATCCGCTTTGCTTTCTAATTCTACCTTCTCTCCATACTTTCTTCCCACCTCTGAGAAAAAAGCACCAAATTTTTTTACAACTTCAAAATCATTTATTGTTAATTTGACTGATTTCTCGAATAAAAAACAGATAAGGATAAAAACAACTCGTCGGAATAAAACCGATGCATAAATACTACTCGTTTTTCCTACTTATTAAATTTTTACAGTACAGAATTCGCTGTCCAACGATTTTTCAAGTTTTTTTTGCACAGCAGTTGAAGATTATTTGGTCTAACAGGTTGACTCACTGAGTAATGTATTAAGGAAGCATGAATGATTAATTAATTGCAGTTTCTCCCTCCAAACATAAATATTTTAAACTAATAACTCTTCGGTTATTCACATTGTAACTGATAAATTAACCCTTTTTCAAAATGTTCCATTCTGATTCATTAGCAGTGAACTGCTTGGAATGAATAAGTGAATGAGCCAACTTGAGAAGACAATAATTACAATTAAACGCCTCCCAGTATTGTTGTTCATTTCGCTATGGCATATTTTCATAAAAAACAGCATGCTGAATGCCAGTGACAAGTATACTCTTTTTTTGTTCATCATCAAATAAAAGTTACTGCAGGCTGAACTACGTCTAATACTGCTGTCCTTCTATCGGCAATCATTTATCACATTTATCACGCAATCATTCATCACCCCATTTCACATCGCTTGAAAATTCTGGCCAACGTTACGCCGTACGTTTTATGCACGTTCGCACTTGCAGAGGCCCCTTTGTTGTTCAGGCCCACCTTCTGTCTCATACCAAACGAGCCCCTTGTCCTGGATCCTTCTCGAAAGGCCAATGCCCATTCCAGCTCTCTGTCCAGCCTTCGAGAAGCCTTAACATTCCTCCGCGTGAACTTATTAATGCTAAAAGCCCATCTAGTGAACTTATTAATGTTAAAAGCTTATCTAGTGAACTTATAAATGTTAATAGCTTATCTAGTGAACTTATAAATGTTAAAAGCTTATCTAGTGAACTTATTAATGTTAAAGGCTTATCAAGTGAACTTATAAATGTTAAAAGCTTATCTAGTGAACTTATTAATGTTAAAGGCTTATCTAGTGAACGTATAAATGTTAAAGGCTTATCTAGTGAACTTATAAATGTTAAAAGCTTATC
>JACJUY010002959.1:14173-92608 GCA_014220935.1 Platorchestia sp. MABIK | reverse complement strand
GCCTGAATATTATCTTCGAAGAAGATCCTTCAGGTGAGCCTCCTGTACTTTGTTACGCTTGTCATTAATAAATCGTTATAACCTACAGCGTTGCCTGACCCCTATAAAGGGTGCCAGGAAAGTCTATGTCTTTAGTGTTTGTTTATTCGGAAAGTTTAGCTGCACGGTCGGGCAGCGAGACACCCTACACAGAACAAAAAACTTATACTCCCACTTGTGTGGTTTAGAATGCAGATATTGCTTTAGAAAGCTGTTCTTCTTCGTAAGATATATCTGCTCATCAACTGACTGGCATTCCTCCAAAGGATCAGATTGAAAGTTATCTTGACAGCTCACAGCTTATATACATCTGTTTACCATCATACTATTCTCATACTTAAAATATCCGCGATGACGGATATATGCAATTTACTGCCAACGTTTCGATAAGAATACAAATCAGGAATGTTACTGATGTAAACACTGTTTACACCGCAGTGACAATCCTGTGTTCAGAAGCTCCCCAAAATAAATATTTTTTTATGAAGCATTTTTCTTTTTAATTTCTCTTTTTTACCATAATTTCAGCAAAATAGCATCATAACTCATCAATTTCACTGAAATTAGTACTAGTACTATAAATCCAAAACGTACGACAACATTATTAGCGAGTGCTGTGTTTCATAAATCCTGACAACCATACTATTGTCAATACATGACAAGCACTGATGTTCTTTTCTATTTAATTGCTTGAAAATTTTACTGATAGGCTCATCAATTAGTACTTCGATGGCTCATTCGAGTACCCCAGCAGATGGTTCCTTTATGAGAAATACAATTGAATTATTCGGAAATTTTCCAGAATTAATTATCTAATACATTACATAACAATATCATATACATTATTATGGATTTTTCTCAAATTAAATTTATGTCGACTGTTTCAGTTTGCAGAAACATGAAATTTTGTTACAAAACTTTTGCTTAAAATGTTGTGGTTTGAGTTTCACTTCATATGGAAAAATTTAAAAAAGGAATTTATTTCATGCTCACTCAAGAAAAATATTATACGCTTCTTTTTCGCACAATGCTACGAAAAGTTTCTCGAGTGGCTACTGATTGCAGTATTTACATTTGCGTTTGTTTATCCTAATGTTTCTTCATGTTCAAATGTCTTGATCGACCCATACTACTAAATAAATATTTAAAGTATTCTTAATTAGAATTTTTTATAAATTTTTCAATATTTCATCTCACATCCTACCTATACCGAGTTTTTTTGTTACCTACGTCTGTCAGCCATGCAGCAAACCAGACAAAAGAACAACAAGAATATAAGAGATTTTGTGTATATTTTCGACGCATATGTATGGGATTTGGGTTAGTTGTTATTTTCTATTCAGTGGAACATGAGTTCTGCAAACAAACTATGAATAAACCTTTCGTCTTTATGATTAATTAACTGCTTTTGTCATTGAAAGACAAGAAAAGACACAATGGGTGATACTCTTTCCTCGGATTCTCTGCTTCATCAACTTTTAGAGGAAGTGAGTTTTACTTCAATGTTAAAATATTACATTCACTCAAAAATTTGTCAAATTGGCGCCTATTAGAAATGTGCTCATTTTATGTAAAAAACAATGTTACAAAACTTCATATCATGTGTTGTTAGTCGAACTAGTTCTTTTGGAGTGTTTTTTTTTCGTTTTGTAGAATTGATATTGTGATGTATATGTATACCTATGAGATGTAAATCAAAATTTTAGTAATTCAGCTTAAATTTTTGTGATGATAAACCCAAAGTCAGTTTCCAAAGTATTGTCATTTTGCAATTTGAATAGATGAAAGCTTAGTTTTGGCTTTAAGTATGGCCATATTATTATGTAATATCTCCTAAATAAAAGACATAGGTGGGATAACTGTTTAGGTGTCGGTTACCCACTTGATTGACAGCCTGACCAACATTGTTTTGAATTTAGCTATAGAATTTGGTTATGTCAACTAAGCAAAAAAAAGGCAGTTGAACTGGGGTAAACTTTAGAGTGAACATACTGACATGTAGATTATAAAATAAAGGGAATCATAATCAAATACTAAAAAAAATTTGTTGCAGATTATATTAACAAAATAAAACTTGAATACTCTAAAAGTGAAAGGCCAGTTACATAGTTTATTTACCAGAAGACAAAAAGACAAAGAACCGCTTGTGAATAACAAGCATGAAAGTTGACCAAATAAGTAATTAAAACTCTACTCAGGTTGTCCACTATACCAAAAAGAAAATATGCATCAGCATATGGCCTTAAAACACTACTGATTTAACTCTTGAGTTATAGTTAAAATGGGTTGATAAGCAAATGAAAACAAAGGTAATGTAACATTCACAGGGAGCAAGTAATAAATTTATCCAGCCATATGTTTTTGTTACAATATAAAAAATAAGAAAAAAGCAAATAGAACACATGAGTTATGAGAAAATTTTGAAAATGTGTAGAAATATTTGATGAGAGGAAAACTTTATTCATTCAAATCAGGAATCATAAAAAAAAGTTTTATAGATGCTTAACAGTGCTTTTTGGCTTAGCTCTTTAGAAATAAGCTTTTAAACTGAGAATTATAACCTTGCCTAAGATTTAAGCATGCAAGCCACGGATCAGCAGTGGAGCCATGCCTGAAGCTGTCAAAAATTATCTTAGGGCAAGGCAGTTACTGAAACAACAGAGAACTGATAAAAAATTAAAATAAAATAATTTAGGTTTTCTCAAAAATAATTCAAACTATTATTAGCATACTTTCATTTATCCAAAGGAGTAACAGTCTCTCCATCTCATCGTTCAGTGATGACCTCTTTTTTTATATCATAGAGAGCTCTTTTGTGGGGTCGTTGCTTGTAAGGCCTTTTTCTGCTTTAAAATTGTGCCAATTTTGGATAGGTTGTGGTTATTTTCCTTTGCGATATCACTTGACTGCATACCACTTCCAAATTTTTATTATCTCCAGTTTTACTTCTATGGATAACAGAACTTGCTTCGTTTTTTCACTTTCTTGAGGCCATGATGAATGATGAAGAATAAAGTGGCAATGAGGACATCCAAAAAACTCACGAAATATCAGTAATTCTATCCTTTATGCATGTTAGAACTCCGTGACAAATGAGGATTGAAGGCGCATTAAAAGCATCATGTGTATCATGAAGATGCAGCTTCCTCCTAGCCAATGGGAGGCCAGCAGGATTTTGGAAGATAGCCAATGGGAGACCAACTCTATCGTGCCAATTTCTAAACTAAACACAGGATGCTATATGAGTATTTACATTTTGGGGGATTTGAGCGGCTGCAGAGCCGAGCGTGCATTATTTAACTTTTTGAAATTTTATTTTTCATAACTTGAACTTTCTTTTGTATTCTGAGAGATAAATTTTATATAGAGGCATTTTGTAACTGAGATTATTCGTTAGTTGGGTCTTACATAAGGTGAGGTATGAGTGTAGCTGGTTGTTCATGTACAATATTTGGTTAGGTTGATTGGTTTATTAATTAATTTGACAGCTATTGCTGAAATTGTTGTCTAACAGATATGTTGTATATTCTCAAATCATACATGTGACAATGTACATACTTTTAGTAAATAAATCTTTAAAAGGTGAAATATTCACATATGAAGTTTACTTTGTCATAAAATTGGACAGTCAACTAATAATAAAAATTTGGACATTAAATCATAAAATACTGGCAAATAACTATCAAAATCAAAGGTTGTTTGTTCAAATTAACATTGATGTAAACTTTTTATCCAAGTTAATTTAATTTAATCCACTATATTGCAATATCCTATAAATAATTTGGAAAATTAAATTGGCAAGTGTTTTCTGACAGATAAAACATGCACCAAAATATTCAGAAATAATGTATACCATTTGATTGAAGCTACAGTTCTATTTTTCTGATTTTGTTCTTTCATATATTTATAACTTTTATTTTCACATAGATTCTAAAGTAAATGTGAATAAAAAATTAGAGGGAATTTGTCTGAAGTTTCTTCCGGCAAGAATTATGGATGTTTTCTGATATTTATTTTGAACCTATTGATCAGTATAGGAAAAATGTTTCTCAAAGGGCTTTTAAGTATTATTTTGTAGTGACTATACTTTAGTCGCCTATCAAATTTGTCAAGCATTTATAGCTCAGTTACCACTGAAATTCTATCTAGTCATTTCAAGTGTTCAGTAATCTTAAAATATACCAATGTAAATTCATTATATAAAATGTTTGACTCTCCATTTTGTGTCACTGATTTGCTCTGCAGGAGAAGTTATGTAAGGCTACCTTACTTGCCTCAATAGAACTTACCAGCTCAGGTAGGATCTCCGGGCCTTACAGTTTCAAGTACCTAGTCATTTAAACCTATTTAAGATGTATCATAGGGAAGTTGTATTCACTTACTTTAATTAAACCCTAGCATAGAATGAAAAATGATCATAGGTAGGAAATGAATATCAAGGTATGTCATAATATCTTTCTTGTGTTGAATGCAGACATAAGATAATTCAAAAGTGTTGTGTTCATATTTTTGAATTTATGTCAATAGTGATTTGGACTTAGATTTCTCCTTCATAAGAGGGTTCATTTTAAAATGAGTGTTCTGCAAGGTAGATGAAGCAGTGATTTTGCACCACTCAGAGTGTCTAATTGCAGTTGTGCGCTAGACCTTTGAATAGGAATATATTTTAGTATAAAATGCTGGAGTAAATTGTGATGAAAATTTGACCAAATCAAGAAATCTTGAGTCTCTTACTATTAGCTCATATATGTGTTTCATCAGTAAGTCATCTGGAGTCATCCAACTAAAGTTAGAAATAATGATAAAATAAAGATCAAACAGAGATTCTCAATTTCAGTAAAATAGATGTTGGTATAAAAGTTTTTGCTTGTAGTTAAAAAGTAAATAACACTTTGCTGAATGCAGTCGGTGAATACTATCGGTATGTCTTAGTTTTGACCAACTAGTTAAAAAAGGGTACCTTGAGCTTTGCTTGAAATGAAGAGGCAGTTTATTTTCTTTAACATGTAAGAATTCAGTGTTGATTTACTATGACCTAATTCAATTGTGATTCATATTTCAATATATTATGTTAACTTTATTCTATTTTCAGGTTCACCAACTACGAATGATTCTGAACGATCGGCTAGGGAGTCTGGAGAGCAACGTGTGTGTGCTGAGTGACACGTGCAGTGGCGTGGCAGTGAAGCTTGACACATTGGAGGTGCTCGTGCAGCACACACACGACGCTCTTCATGGCAAGGAAGCAGTCACTGCAGCTAGGTGGGTGACACCATGTAGCTGATATTAGGAGCCACCCATGTCTGTTGCTGAAATGTAGCGATATATTCAAAAAAATTTGAAGACTCTAATCATGTTAATTTTAGAGCATCCATATTGTATATTTGCAAAACTGAAATTGAGGGATGATTGTGGATTCTGATTTGAAAAATGGCTCACTTTTTTGTTTGAGGGATGGTATTTAAATTTTGTATTAGTTCATCAAATTCATCCCTTGCATCAGATGATCCTCACACATTTCACTAATATTATATAAGAACGTGGTGGGGACCTTCCAACCCTGCCTCTGCAAAAACACTCAGTTGCTCCCACTGATGCTGTAGTAAATAATCTTACTTCACATGAACTTGTTCCCTAGTTGGAGGAATGAATGTTTAACAATCGTTCCACACTCCTGAGACTGTGCACGTCTCAAAATTAAAAAAAGCTTGTCCTATTTCTTTGCCATTCAGTTCTTTCCTTCTTATATCATTCAGTATGCATTGATATTTGTTCTCGTTTTTCTCTGGGGATAGAATGCTATGCAAAATGTTATTCTCAAATTGGTACCTACTTATATTCTTACACCTGCATTAATGTCTCCTAATCGTGTGATTTTGTAAAAGATGCCCAAGTTCGTTTTTCCTTCAAATGAACCTAAATCTTGAAATTTTCATAAAGTCTCTTCTTTACACCCACGATAGCCCCTTTCTTTTGTAGTTGAGTCTATGCAACAGCACCAACACAGGCCCACAATGCAGGCACGGTTTGCAACAGCATTAACACAGGATTGCCCCTTTCTTGTATAATCGAGTCAATGCAACAGCAATAACACATTCAGCTCTTGGCTCAGAGTTGCCCCTTCCTTGTTTAATCGAGTCAATGCAACAGCACTAACACATGCGCGCTCTACACGCAGGATTTGCAACAGCATTAACACAGGATTGCCCCTTTTTTGTATAATCGAGTCAATGCAACAGCAAAAACACATGCCCGCTCTTGGCTCAGAGTTGCCCCTTCCTTGTTTAATCGAGTCAATGCAACAGCACTAACACATGCGCGCTCTACACGCAGGATTTGCAACAGCATTAACACAGGATTGCCCCTTTCTTGTGTAGTTGAGTCAATGCAACAGCACTAACACATGCCCGCTCTTGGAGCAGGAATTTCCCCTTCTGTAGTCGAGTTGTTGCCACAGCCCTAACACAGGCCCATTCTGTGCGCAGCTGCGACAAGGCAGGCGCGGCGGCGTACGGCTGCGGTGACGGCGAGGGCCGCGACGCAGGCAGCGGAGTGCTGGCCACCTCCACGGGGGTGCTGCGCCTGCCGGGGGTGGAGGACTACCCTGACGGCACCTGGCTCGGCGACCCTGACAACCCCAGCAGGAGAGTGCGTAGCCCCATCACTCCACAGTAAGGGCCCTCGCTGAGTGCTGCCGTACCAGGCCTTCTGAGATCTTCTGTACCAGGCCTTCTGAGGTTTTCTGTGCCAGGTCTTCTGTGCCGGGCCTTCTGAGGTCTTCTGTACTAGGCCTGCTGTACCAGGCCTGCTGTACCAGGTCTTCTGTACCAGGCCTGCTGTACCAGGTCTTCTGTACCAGGCCTGCTGTACCAGGCCTGCTTTACTAGGTGTCCTGGGTGCACCCTTCTGCTCTGTCTTCTTTTCTATCGAATTATATTTATTTCGCATTTGTAACCATCTTTGCATCCAAGTCTTCAATTTGTTTCTTTTGAGGTCCATTTGATTAATTGCTTTGAAAATAAATTACCTGCTCTTCAAGTGGAAATTTTCAATATTTGGTGAATGCAAAAATCTAACCTCACATTTTCGTAAATAAACTGTGGGTTGCAAAATTCTCTTATATACATGCTTAGTTGCTTGGTATGTACTCTTTTTTTTATCTTCTGCTTGACCATTTGATTTCTTCATAGTCTGTTGTATTGATGCTTATAAATTATTTTAGGTTACCAACGTTTATGATTTAATTAATCTTGTTTAAAATTTGTTTTGAATGCTTAACGTGATTTGATTGAATTTCGAAATTAATTCGATAGAATCATTATATTATTTTTCTATGTGTGATCTTGCACTTTTTTACTTTGGGTAGTTCTCATTTGTAAAATGTTATTTTGCTTGCGTTAGGTGTTCGTTCTTAGCTCCCCCTTCCCTCCTCTCATAATTGTTTTTGCTGCTCTCTAGGTGTGCATTTTTTTTTTCCATTCTACAGCTTTTCGGTTGTCAGCCAGTCATTACCCGCCTATGTTCCTCTGAATCATCTCCTCATTCGTTTTCCAATTCTCCCTACTTCTCCATAATTTACCTCTACTCCCATTTCACACTTACTTTTCCTCTTATCTTTTGTCTCCATTGTACATTGCAACAAGATACTCTGTGAAATTGAGGAAAAAATTGTGGGTTCTGATGTGAAAAGTAGTGCACATGTATTTTTTGAGGGCTGTATTTAAATTTCATATTAAAATAGTTCACTTTTTTAAATAACTTCACCAAGTATGAGTAAAGACTATCTTGAGTAGCTTTTCCTCAGACTGTGTGTTTGCAGATTGTTTTCAATGGAATTCTTGTGGTCTTGCTTCATTTTAATTCTTTCTGGCTTCTACTTCGTAAGTTGTGAGGAGACTACGAGTTTGTCTTGTCCTCACTCACCACTATTACAGCACGCGGCAAAGTTTATAAAAGATTAGACCACTTGTGATCTTTGGGGGCAAGTTGCTTTTGTAACTTATTTTTAGAAAATAATCTTCTTTAAATTGAAATTAGTAATACATCAGGTTCACGATACAACACTCTTGATGTTTAATTTTGACCATGTTTTACTAAAACCAGGGTGTTGAATTTCGCCATATTTAATTACTGAAAGCAGAGCATAAACAGTGAAACTCTAGCAAGTTACCCAACAATATAATCTAAGGTTTATAAGTATATTAAATGAATAAATGAAGAGACTTGTTTACTTTCGGTAAAGGCTAACTTTTGTGCAAAGCTTCAAGTCCCATTAGCAACACTTTGGCTCATTGCACTTGAAATTTTCTCTTTAATTTATCAGGATTACAATCTAGTCCAAAAAACATTAACATGCTGCTAACTAGGCATTTGCCTATGTATTTAACACCCCTCAAACTGAAGAATGTTATCTCTAGACGTACTGTGATGAACAGAAAAGTTTCGTGTCATGTTTACAGATGGGCTCTTTTCGTATTAATTTCATTTTTTGGGGCCACGGCAATCTTTTTTTGTTGGAATTTTGTTGGGAGCTTTAAAGTAGTCAAAGTCAGCTGCTATCAAAGTTCTTATAAATTCTTTGTTTGTTCTTCTCTTCGCATGTTTTAAGTCTGTCTTCCTTGGTTATTTTCATCATAAAGGCAGTAATTGAAAATGCGCTGAGCAATCGCCCTATGGTGTTTGTTAACTTATTTCCTTCATGTGTGATGCTGCTGCTGCTTGAGAGCTGGAGATGTTCGAAGTTTTTGTGGAGTGCGAGTTTTAATTTGTGTGCAAATTTCTAAATCAGTTTGTGAAACTCAGAAAATTGGATTATTCTGAACTGATCCTTTAAGGAAGTTGACAACCGGTTGAATGGCACTGGCGATAAAGAGCATGTCGTGGAAATTTATTTCTGTCCTTTTGAAGGCTCCAGCTGCCAATAAATTAGATTATTAATACAGACGTAGTGACTCTGTTTTTCATGTAGTTATATACCTATAACTGCATTTTCCTTTTTCTGCTTTGCATATTTCTTTTTAATTTTTGTCTCTTTATTCGGAAGAATCGATCTTTTGAGATTATATTTCAGCTTGCAAAGCATATAATTTGAGAGCTGAAGCTCTTTAGAGCAGATGTTGTTATATTGCCGTCTTTAATATCACAAGGCAATTAAATATTGTAAGAAACATGTTTTTGCTTTGTGTATAAATTAGGCGTACTCTGGCATAGCCTAGCATTGTGATCCAACTAACTCTTCAAATCTTGGATTGAGGAATAGAATGAAGAGGTGGACCAAATAATGGAAACACTGCTGTCTTTTTCACGTGCTTTTGTTACTTTTGAGACTTTCTTACTCCCTCATAAGAAAGAATCTTCCTTATCAAAGGTTCAAGCTGGTAAAAAATTTTAAATTTTTCAGCAAATTTCATGGACTAAGAAAATAGTAAACATTTATTATTTACGGGAATTTTAGGTGTTGAAAAAGGTTCGACATTTTTTCTTGATACACGAACAGTTCAGCCGTGTTAGTGATATTTGCACTTGCCATCCAAACCATGTAATTGTAGAACTTAGCACATATTTGTTCATCACTCTGCTTTAGATACCGTGCTAAAAATTCAGTGATGTCTCTACCAGCAGATAATGGGTAACTAATACAGAAAACTATTCAGCTCTCTTATAACATAACACTAACATTCAGCTCATTGATTCTTACATGAAAGTTAGAAAACATCTTGCTCTAAAGCTTTCACCTTGGTAGAAAAACTATTCCTGTGTGTCACAAGTCTTCAGCAAAATACGAAGGGGGGGGGAATTTAAGGTTCCGAGTTAAGCTGGAGGTTAGGTGAGTCTTCTTTTGGTTAAAATACAGTAGGTTTTTTGTTCGTATGCTTCTGTCAGTCTTCTTTCTTTTGTGGTTTGTTCACTGCTGTCCTATTTTCCAGCACCTGTTACTTTGTTCTTTCATTTTACTTTTATCTTGTTTTAAATACTTCTTTCAATCTTGCTATTACCATGCACTGAGTGTGTGGACACGGATTGTGGTAGGTTCTCTGTTCCCTGAATTCCATGCTAAATGGTACATTTTTCTTCTTAAGAAAACCTTTAAGGAGGCTTGAACTAACTCATAATATAACCTAATCATTATCAAAATGTTGAGTTATCTTTTCTGCCATCTCAGATACGAAAATACAACAGCCTCACCATAGGCAGCCTATTTTAGAATATTTATTCTAGCTTTTTTTAGCCATTTTTACATAAAGTTAAATTGAATTTCCCTTTGCTAATCAAAAGTTTTCAGTTCTGTGCTTGCAGGGTTTGTTTTGATGGTGGCATCTGACTCGCATATGAGACCTCCTTTGGTCAGAGCTCTGTTTGACACGATTCCCTATTGGGGCGTAAGAGTACCACTAGGTAAACTGCTCATTCCGGTATCGGTGTGAATGAGCAGCATATCATTTTTAGAAGAGATTTAAGCGTACTAGGTAAAATATCATCAAGCTATTACAATTTCACATTTATTAGGTAAGTTAAAATTTTTTTTTGAGCAGTAAAGTCGTTTTTTAAACCCTGTTTCTTATAACCTTACTTAAAATAACCACACTGAGTTAAGTTAAGTAAGCACAACCTTACTTAACGTGAGACCGCTGAACGCACATGTGCGTCCAGCGGCAGCGAACGTATTAGCATGCCATTGGCTCTCAATGCTGTTCTTGACAGGAACCTTCTGCACATCAACTCGACGTGTATGACCGCCGAGAAAATGGCGCTCACTCTCTTGGATTATCTCTTCAGTCGTGACGAGCTCGCGTCATCCAACATTTCGGGGCGAAGTAAGTGCTCTTCTTTTCGTTCTAGGTGATCGCGTTTCCCAAGTTCCGTTGCAAAAATGTTGAACTTGGGTTACTTTTTAGGTTATAAAATCGTCCACTTGCCTTTGATTGTCTCTCTAAGGATTAAACAGAAGTCGTCCAGTCAAAATTCAGAACGTAGAAGTTAAAAATGCGAGTTTTTTGCCATATTTTACAAGACTACCTTGTACATTATTTTTTGTTTTCATATTTTCTGCTTTGCATTGTTAATTTTAACATTTGACTTTTCTATTGAAGATTGTTCTTTGATTCTCAGAGTAATTTGAGAGCGGAAGCCCTGCAAAGTAACTCAAAGAAGCGGTAAAATTTTCAAGTATAAATGTTGTCGTAAATATGTTGTGAGTTCTTCAAAGCCACACCCTCGTGTAGGTGGGAGTGCTTTTGGGTGACATTCGGCCGAACTGCTGCTGGTCGAGTTTGTGTAGTTTTGATGGATTGTTTTCCAAAACGATGTTATCTGCATTGATTTTTGGTTTGCTGCTCAGTCTTAAGTGACGACCTGGACTGCGTTGTTCAAAAAGCACAAAAAGCGTTAGGAGTTTGCGATGAACTTTTAGGTTGAAAGTTACAATCGCTATGGTTTATATTTGTTATTCAGTACTATTTTCTAGTAATGTACCTATACCATTTTTTTGCCCGATACCGATACCCATTTTTGGCCGATACCGATACTCCGATACTTGGAAATACCGATACTACTACCGATACCGATACTTTTAAAATTATATTGAAATAAAACCATTATAAGCCCTACATGGATGTTATAATAAAATTATTCACTAATATATCTAATAATATAACAATATTGACAATAAGGTTTTTGATTATGAATAAAAAACTACTCTTGCTCTGTTAACTATATTGTTAAAAAAAAGGGGAAATGAAATCCTTTCGATAGATAAGTGTTTCTAATCGTATTGCAACGTAATGTAGATTAGCTCTAATAGCAACTGGTTCCAAAAGTGAACCAAAACAATTGAACGAGGTTTGAACGAAACTTTGACTAGGTGTGGACGAAACTTCGACTAGGTTTGGACGAAACTTCGACTAGGTTTGGACGAAACTTTAACTAGGTTTGGACGAAACTTCGACTAGGTTTGGACGAAACTTCGACTAGGTTTGGACGAAACTTCGACTAGGTTTGAACGAAACTTCAACTAAGTTTGGACGAAACTTCAACTAGGTTTGGACGAAACTTCGACTAGGTTTGGACGAAACTTCGACTAGGTTTGGACGAAACTTCGACTAGGTTTGGACGAAACTTCGACTAGGTTTGAACGAAACTTCGACTAGGTTTGAACGAAACTTCAACTAAGTTTGGACGAAACTTCAACTAGGTTTGGACGAAACTTCGACTAGGTTTGAACGAAACTTCAACGAGTCGTTGAGTATCCGTGAGTCAACAAATAGATGTTAGAAAGCAATTGAAAATGACTAAATTTAATATAATGGTAAAATTACCCTATGAAATGCAAGATTTTGCATTTTAATGCTATTTTTCCTGCCAGGTGATAGATTCGTACTTTAATGCTAAGTTGGCAACACTGCAGTCCAGTGTAATAGTTTGATTCGTTTCTCTCACAAAGTTTTTCGGTTGCGTCATCTTTCCGCTCTATTGTCGTGTGATACCGTAATTAGCATGTATGAACAAATAAGTATTCACTGTTTAGCAATCTTTATTTGCCAACTGAGGTTGTTATGCGACTTAATTTAATTGTAAATGATATTTTTCCCCATTTACAGGCCTAAAATAGTAATATAATGTAGCATTTAGTCTCAGAAATAGCAGCGTGAACGCAAGCAGTATATGTATGTACTAACACACAATGTGCAGAAGCAAACACGGCTCTTTTCGGTTTGGGGCCTATCGAAGTTTTACGTTTTTTTGCCAAAGTATGTATTTCGGTGTGAACAACACGAAAATGAAAACCATTTTGTGGAAAAATAATTTATTAAGCTCAAATCCATTAACATTTTATGAAAAAACTGCCGTTTCTCGGAACGTTTTTTCCACGCAAACTCACACAGACAGGAATTTATCATATGTCGGTAAGTGCCTCCCTAACGTTTTTTTTTTTCATTTTTAGACTACGCCATACACTCTCAATCATTCAAGTGTGTGCACCTGTTGCAATGTCCACGAAGTTTCCACCATGATTAACAGTGAGGTGTTTGAAATTATACCCTTGGTTAGGTCAGGAACACTGAACGAATTATTTGTCCACAAAATGATTATCATTTTCGTGTTTTTCACACCAAAATACATACTTTGGCGAAAAGAGAACATTCAAATTCGATAGGCCCCGAAACCGAAAAGAACCGCACACACGCAACCAACTATAAGATTGTTCGTGAATTTTTCAAACGTCTTAAAATAGAAGAAAAATGCAAGATTCGTAATGTACGGCGATTTACATGCTATTTTAAAATAAAATTCTTTGCTTCGTAAGATTTAACGATTTACAAGCTAAATTAAAATAGAATTTTTAGTTACTTCTTTATTAAATTTACAAAAACTTTAAAATGCACCTTCAACTTTATTTAATTGGCATGATTTTTGTTAGCCTGTCATATACCTTGAGAAATGGAAATTGGGTCAAACTATATAGGTTTTAGTTGTAAAAGTAGAACAATTTTATGTCCCTACTGTGTTTAACTATTCATGGAACATAAATATATATAGCTCTCACTGACCGTACGTGACTCATCGGGAATTCAAAGTTATAAATTCAGTTAGCGGGGCTGATTAAACGCTGTAACTTCAACAGTTAGCGAACTAATTTACTAGGTATGAATAGGCTCTTTATTTGCTTATACTTTTACTTTCATGATTTATGACTTTCATTTTTATGATAAAATACGTATTATGGGAAAGTATCGGTAAAGTATCGGCCGGATTTTGCCGATACCGATACCAGTAAAATGACCGATACTTGCCGATACCGATACATCGGTACATCACTACTATTTTCAAGTAATAATTATTTATTCCTCAGGCACTGAAGTCAAAATTATTCAAGGTTCGTCTAGTCTTTGCTTTCACAGGTTTATTTAAATTTTTGAATTATGAGAAATCCCAGAACAGAATTGTTATGTTTAACTAAGTTTGTCAGCACAGTCTGATAGGCTGTAGATTTTAGCTCCACCTGTAGGTGAACAATCTTTGATTTTGTCATGCTCGTGTGGCATGATATAGCTTAAAATAGCTGCACGTTAATCATTCATCTCACTAACTATCCTATATATTTCTTTCTGTAAGAACATAGAGAAAAAATGGTTTGAACATAAAAACATGTAGTTGATAGACACCATCATAATCCAAAGCCTCACTATATGATACCTGCTTGAGGGCAGTGCTAGGTCTAACTTACAAGAACCATGTGTGTTTTCAAGCTTTCTAACGAGCTCATAGCATACAGTATCTTCTCACTTTGTATGGCAAAATTCTGTGAAATTCAGTCATGCTGATTCGTCCCTTACGATTATGGAAACTCGTTGGTTCACTCCCCATGTAAAACTTTGTGCATTTCAGAAGTCCACTTGTACGATAGAATACCACAAGTTTATATTCGAGTCCTTTGATGGCATTCCACGGGTTTCTTCTTGAGTCTCTCGATGGAATACCACAAGTTTCTATTTGAGTCTCTCGATAGAATAGGTACCACAGGTAACTATTCTAGTGTCTTGACGGAATATCAGAGGTTTCAATTGGAGTCTCTCGATAGAGAACCACAGGTTTCTATTGGACTCTCTCGATAGAGAACCACAGGTTTCTATTGGAGTCTCTTGATAAAGAATCACAGGTTTCTTTTGGAGTCTCTTGATAAAGAATCACAGGTTTCTTTTGGAGTCTCTCGATAGAGAATCACAGGTTTCTATTGGAGTCTCTCGATAGAGAATCACAGGTTTCTATTGGAGTCTCTTGATAGAGAATCACAGGTTTCTATTGGAGTCTCATGCACGGAACGTTGCAGGTCGCAACAACAAGAAGCAGCTGGACCCGATGATGGTGTACGGCATCCGATGCCATCTGCAGTACAAGTTTGCCATCACCACCAAGGAGTGGAGCCGCATCTGCCAGAACATGGACTCAAAGTGCAGGTCCGCCTGGAAGCGCAAGATGAAAACGCTGCCGCTCGTGCCTCAGCAGTCTAACAAAATCATTAAGGTTGGTCTTTCATGTTGGCTTTTTCATTTTTGTGGTTTTACTGTGAGGATTTATGCCACTTGAATGTTGAGAACACATGGCTAAGCATTCTCTCTCCTAGTCTAAGAGGGTTGCTAACACGAGTCGAGTGCTGAGAGCAAAGTAAAATACGGTTCACGCATCTCACAGCTAACAGCCCCGACTTGTTCACTTCTCTATCGCTGTAGCATTCCCACCTTCACCAGACTTTGCGATCTAGAAGTTATGAGAGCCATTTGAACTTCATCAGTAATTTATAGCAAACGCTCTCCTTTAGTTTTGGTCTTTGGTGGCCGAAAAAAACTTCGTACAAACTTTTTTAATTCTTACTCCCAGCCTTTAGGGTTGCCATATTTTACAGCTCGTCGTATATAACATCAGTCAGCTTGCGTTCGTATCTCTGAATGTTCGTAACTCGGATGTTCGTGAGATGGAAACCAAGTGTATTTTACAGCTCGTACCTCAAAATCTTTGATGTACCATGACATATTTTCTATTGCTCTCGTGTCTGTGCATGTCATTTCATCTGTAAAGTAAACCATCAACTGGTCTTCATAGCATCCAAAGTTCACAATATTCCACCTGATCTCATCGTCCAATCTTGCCTTCATTCTGCATGTCTCATCTCAACACTTCTTCCCTGCTTTTACTCTTATCATAACGGACATTTCTTCTTTCAATTCGGCATCATTAAAAATGACCCAGGCAGCTCAAACTCCTCATGTTTTTCTGATGTGGGCTCGAGAACGGCACCACATACTCCATCATCACCTGTCTCACTATAACATCCTGTTGGAAATTAGACAGCAAGCAGTACGGTGTAACCCTACTTTATTCCTGGTTCCAAATAGTTGTTCATGTTAACAAGCACTGCACGAGTAAATATTGTGAACACTATTTCTATAGAACATGCTGATATCCAAATAGTTCATGTTAACAAGCACTGCACAAGTGAATATCGTGAACACTATTTCTATGGAACACACTGATATCTAAATAGTTCATGTTAAGCACTGCACGAGTAAATATTGTGAACAGTATTTCTGTAGAACACGCTGATGTCCAAATAGTTATTCATGTTAACGAGCACGGGACGAGTGAATGTTGAGTAGTGAGTTCATGGACAAGAGGTTCCATATGCTGTGCGTGCTGTGGTGGTGCGGAGTAAGCAAGAGCTGTGTGTTGTGGGCAGGTGTGTCACGCTCCCGTCCGCACCAAGGAACCGTCGCTCTCCGATGAAATTGGCTTCGATTTCGAACAGCTCCATCCTTCCAGTTTGGATCTAAGCTGCGTTAAGGTAATTTAGTTTCTTGATGCTAGTCTTACGAAACACCTAGCGGTTTTATGAAAACTTTGTCTTAAGCAAAGCTTGTGTTTGGAGTTGGTTAATTAAATAATCGTCACTTAAAATCATTTCTTGCATATTTTCTTATCCAATTGTTCAATTCGGATTTTGTGCTGCGGAGTAACGACCCTGAATCTCAGATATGTGTAAATTTTAACGCTTTCAAAGCACTGGTAATGAAGTCTACAATGCCAATGCAGATCCTCAGTTTTCGGGATCTGAGTCACTTTATGATGTACAAGGCCACCACCCTTACTCGTGTGCTTAAGTTGCCTCTGCTTCTGTTTTTGTAGCATTAAAATTTGTTGATATAGTACCGTTTTTTACGCGTGTAAAAAAATCAGTAATAGTTGAAATATTTTAAAAGTTGGTGAAGGGTTAATGTGAAGCGTCGTTTATAAAATAACCATAGTAACATATCATATCCATAATGTAGATTGTGGATTATTAGTCGAACCAAAAAAGAATGTGAATTTCTCATTATGTATTTACCTGAGTGAAAGACTAATTTTCTATATTTTGAGAAAATTGATTTTTCACTTATGCTATGCAGGCTTTTCAAATTTCTATCATCTCATTACTCAGAGTAGGGGGCTGAATTTTGTCTGATGTAATTGCTGACAGCAGAGCATTTACGGTGATAAGCATACAAACAAAATTGGCTGTCGTTTTTATGAGTATGTACGTAGATTTCGTGACTCACTTGTTTGCTAATGGATAAGTATAGATCAGACATTTATTTGCCGAAGATTGAGTATCTACTATCTAACAAGGAGTTGGAAAAAAATGTGCTCTCAATTTGAAGACTGATATGAGCGATTCAGCCCATTCACTATCTGGCAAGTTCAGCGATGTTCCATTGTTCTGTCAGTCGTTCGTGAGGTACTTTTGTAACTTAACAGTCCGTATTAAATGGTCGGTCTCGTTCACTCTCTAGAGATCGCTTTTGTTGTTGGGCGAAGTAGACACAAACTAATCGATGTAGCAATAATAATGAGACGTACAGTAAATGAATGTGAGGCTCATACAGTCGCGTTTCTTAGCTTTGGATCTGCAGTTCGTATTAGGCAAGTTTTGAGTTCATTTATTTCCTGCATAGCAAGTTCAATTTTCGTGCTGGCAACCATGTGTTCGAGCGTGTTGTCATCTCCTGCTGCCTTTTTCTCTGATTTTTCTCATGTGAAATCATTTTTACTTGTTACCCATTGTGTGTTCTCTGTTTATCCAATCCTCTATTTAGTTTTGATGTTAACCTCAATTTAAGTGATGAATTCGTTGCTTAACCTCAAACTTGATGATGATAGACTTATGACCTCAATCAAGTGTTCAAACCAGCCTTAACTGCCTGGAAATGTGGCGATTCGAACAAAAAGAGGCTAATCCAAACATTTAAGGAGCTCTTCCGTTATGGTCGCTCGGCAATTGTGCTAGTTCTACTAGTACTGTTAAATAATTCTACCAAATAATGAAATCTACTGATAAACTCACGTGTAGAATATATTGATTGAATCCCTTACATTCATCCGGTATCAAAAACGTCAGAAAACGGCTTAGAAGTCTGGCGACATTGAGACCTATTGATCTTCGCTACAGAAGAGGTGGTCAACCATTTTGCAGCTTTTTCTTGTAGCTGCAACTCACTCTCCAGACAGAGGGTGGTTTGAAAATGACAGTGGTGTACATTATTCATTTTTGCTGTGTGTGGCATTTGGTCCCCTCGAAATCTTAATTCTTCTCTTACCTATGGACGGTAGGAACCTCAATTCTCTTACCTATGGACGGTAGGAACCTCAATTCTCTTACCTATGGACGGTAGGGACCTCAATTCTCTTACCTATGGACGGTAGGAACCTCAATTCTCTTACCTATGGACGGTAAGGACCTCAATTCTCTTACCTATGGACGGTAGGGACCTCAATTCTCTTACCTATGGACGGTAGGGACCTCAATTCTCTTACCTATGGACGGTAGGGGCCTCAATTCTCTTACCTATGGACGGTAAGGACCTCAATTCTCTTACCTATGGACGGTAAGGACCTCAATTCTCTTACCTATGGACGGTGGGGACCTCAATTCTCTTACCTATGGACGGTAGGGACCTCAATTCTCTTACCTATGGACGGTAGGGACCTCAATTCTCTTACCTATGGACGGTAGGGACCTCAATTCTCTTACCTATGGACGGTAGGGACCTCAATTCTCTTACCTATGGACGGTAAGGACCTCAATTCTCTTACCCATGGACGGTGGGGACCTCAATTCTCTTACCTATGGAGGGTAGGGACCTCAATTCTCTTACATATGGACGGTAGGGACCTCAATTCTCTTACCTATGGACGGTAGGGGCCTCAATTCTCCCCTTACCTATGGACGGTAGGGGCCTCAATTCTCCCCTTACCTATGGACGGTAGGGGCCTCAATTCTCCCCTTACCTATGGACCAACAGGTGATGGGCGAGAGTCCGTGCGAGTTGCGCATCCTACACCCTGGCTCCGAGAGTCTGGACGCTCTGCCCGACTCCCACGAGATCGTGCTCGCCGAAGAAGGAATTCTGTCCGCCGCTGTGGTGAGTTTTGCCCGCTGGAGGTGGTTTGTTTCGCTTGTATTGAGCACAATGCGATGTTGTTTAACCCGTGGATGTTTCGCGGGTCATTTGATAATAGCAGTTCAGTGAGTTTTTATTTCGTGTACAGTGTGTCCCAGAAGTCGCGCGTCATCCACGTTTTTATAAAATACGAATGTAAATAAATTTTATCTATCATAATCATAACAGATGCTCAAATTGTCCATTCTCCTCATTTGACATATGCCTCAATTTTCTTTATGAAACTTTCTTTTGCTCTTTTGAGGGTTTCAGCGTTCATGTTCTGACACTCGGTTGTTATTGCATGTATTTCTGTTTTTTGTGCCGTTGTGTTGTTCAAAAATTACGCGTTCATTTCTGATTTTTTTCATTTGATTTTAGTTCTCTTGTACTTGCTGGAGTTTTAGGGATTTTTCGGCGATCACTATTTAATGTAATCTTTAACTTCTTTCTAATGTCTTTAACTAACAGAAATAACAGGTAGCAGAAAATTGCACAAAAGGAACAAAGCGTTTGCAAATTTTTCTCGTTGCACTTGACAAGCTGTTTAAAATTTTACTAAATATTTGTGAGGTTCAAGCACATATGATACGCGAAATTGCTTAGTTGACGTTTGCTTTACGAATTGGATTCTTTTAGGTGTAAATGAAGTAGGACGCTCGATAAAATGTTTATTGAATGAATGAATAAGATGAACGTTAAAGTGTTATAACGTGTAGTCGTTCATATGATCTGAGCCCCCGCTGTTTTACAGGCAGGAAAGAACACCAACGGCCTGCTTATGGGCACCCGGCGGGGCGTGTCTCAGAGCATCAATTTAACTCCAATCACGATGACGACGGACACAATAACACTGTCGGGAGCCACCCTACACCACCCCGTTTTAGCGACGTCCGTTGTGCAGCAGCCCAACGCGATCAACACGTCCCTTGTGGCGTCATCGCTGTCCGCCTGCGTTCCTTCGATAATCAGGAACGAACAATCAGCGACGTCTGTTTTACAATCACCTTTAATGTCCAGCGAACCTCAGACCTGCCGTCTGGAGGCTTCCGATCTCGTGGGTTGCCGCGTCACGACTGAGCTGCGGTCGTCGTGTCCAACTCCTCTGTCGTGTCCGTCGCTGTCGCTGTCCGAGTGTGACGTAGAGCACACCACTGATGACTTATCAGCTGCACCTTCACTGGAAGACGACACCTCAGAGGGAGTGATCGTCATAGCAGGCGAACCGTCAAGCGACGACGGCGATGGCATTCTGGAAATTGGCGTGGGCGACACGCTCTCTCACCACAATTTACAGGACCATTCCCCGTCCAGCAGCCCATCACCGCCACCGTACAAGCTCTTATCCTCCCAACCCACGTCTTCGTTTCCAGCTTCTCTGTCGCTGCCGTCCTCGAGCATCAAAGATGAGATGGAGGGCCAGGACATATCGGATGACTTGGACGAGTCCATGCACAGCATTCACCAGTCTCCGCTGCACCACCTCAACATCGGCAGCCTCTCCGTCATGAGAGTGAAGGATGAACTTCAGATCAAGGAGCTCAAAGATGAAGCAAGTTTGGACGCATGATGCCGGGACGGGAGCGGCCGAGCGTTGCTGGGGCGTGAAACTCATTTTTGTTAATTTCAGAGTTGTGTATATTTTGAGTCTGCTTTTACGATCTCAAGCGTGGCCATTGTTTATTTTATAATTCTTTTGAATTTGTGTTTTGTTGTAAATTGTTGACCAAAAATGAATCTATTATTATTGAGCTATTGTGTACGTGAAGTGAACTCTTCAGGTTACAAACCATCGGCAAATAAATGCTAACAGTTGAAAGACTTTCCTTTTTTCACCTAAGACCAGTGCTATTTTGCCTTTCCTGATCGAAAAAAAAGACACTTTTTAACTAATTCTGAACGAGCTATTTACCAGAGTAAATATTTATTTTTTTCGCTCAAGAATTACGAGACACATGGGCAAATTTTATGCTGGTCGTGACTTTAGGATGAGCCAGTAAATTATGGGAAGAAATTACCCTTTTTTCAGTGCTCTTCTGGCAAAAATATTGCTGCTCATTTTTGCGCCTAGAATGCTCATCGTTGCGCCATAGGTTTGAGTCTTGTGCAGAGCCCAGCATCTCATATTCAGTCCGTTGATATTTTACACGAGCACATAACAGTCCTTTTTTCCTCGCTACTTCTCACGAGCTGACCATCACTCCAATAGCCTTGTGCACGAATGTATATCTTCGCTGCTCCTAACATGGCTTGGTTTTTCCAGCATTTTCAACATGATGTCTTCCAGTGCAGTGTTTTTTCATCTTGACCTAATTTCTCTGCGTAAACCATTACACATATTCACCCCCCTTAAGGGGATACAACTATTTTAGCTCTGAGAATTAACGCTTCCAGGGGAAATATGTGAGGTCCCGAGCTAAAGGTTAGGTAGCCCTTCCTTTTGTTCAAATAGAATAGTTTTTTTTGGTACGGACCATTTATTTTCGGTTCACTTCTGTCCTGTTTTTCAGCACCTACTACTTTCTTCTTCGACTTTGATCTTGTTTCTAAATCTTCATTCTCAATTTACTGTTTCTATGCCCTTTCTACATAGATTCCGCGTTCCGTTAACTTCATACTAAATGGTGCCTTCCTCTCTTTGGATCGCCTTTGTGGCGGATAGTTGAACTAATATCGCACCAAACTAAAATCGCGAACTAATAAGCTAATAATGTATAAACCCCCAAAAATAGATAACACATTGGTTGAAATTATATTCGAGATTTTTTGACCACAACCGAGCTTCAAATGAAATAGTTTGATGTTAGTGAGAAATATAAGGCTATTTAATTTTTGTCATTATTTGTGGACCATTTTTTAAATTTAGTGATCTATCCCAAATTTTCTATATTTTGAGGCGTTGTCTTCAAATGCTAATGCTGGCTTCTAAGGGCATAAAATGAGCTTGAACTGTTGTATATATGGCCTCTTGCAATGCGCATTATGTTGATAAGGGCTTGGTGTGTTACCTTAAGATCAATGCTCAATACCTGTCTAAGTTCAAATTTTTCCATCGCAAAAAAAAAAACAGAACTCCGAAACTGATGGAACTAGGACTAAAACGTTTATGTTAGAACGTCTGTCGTGAGACAACTTCTCCATGGTATAGAGAACAAATCAAAGCATATTTTCACCATTTCCTGATAAACACAGGAAATAGCTCATTTCTTACCATTCCATTACATGAGCGTCGATGGTAGTATTCACTATGAAGAAAAACTCTTGGTATCAGTCGTATTTACGAGGACAGCCGTAAATCTCAATAACATAATTAGCACTCGACATGGTTGGTCTATCAGTATGCCTCGTATGGTTTGTCCATCAATTAAGGACTTAAAATTGAGAAATTTTTAAAATCTGTGTTGTATTACATCTCATGTATCAACTTCTTTGGAAATAGACTGTCTTATTTTGGAAATTAACGGGCCCGGGACTGTAGTAACGAGGGAACAACCACATGGATCTGCCTCCAACGTAGTCTTCCATGCTGCGATACCAACATAGGTTGCTACGCCAATATTGGGTACAGCAACACCAAACATTCTTATAAAATGAACGCGAAAAAGTCTTCAGTACATGCCGTAAAGCATTGCATTTTTATTCAAACTCCGTGGTTGAAACTATCATTTAGTTCAAATTCCGTGGTTGAAACTTTCACTTGATATAAAAAGGCATGACATCTAACATTAGGTTCTTTCTCCCAAATGTTTTGCAAGATTGACCCTCAATTAACTCTTGACTGTGTTTTGCGAGCATTCTGAAACGGCGGTCAGACATGAGATCCGTAGTTGGTTAGTAAATGAAATCTAGCTACAGTAGACAAATAGGACACGATTTTAAAATTAAGAAGCAGTTGTTGGAAAATAAAATTTCAGGGAAGTCAAAAGTCCGGGTGGAACAAAGCTTCGTTGTAAAGCAAATTAAGTATTGTAGAAGCGTGATTAAAATTAGTCATGTTAGAACAAATGGATTTCTGGTACAGTAGCAGAAATCAAGAGATGTACATATTGTTACCAGGAGGCTTCATGAGGTTCTCCATCACGCGCTATCGGCTGTGGGTTTGTATTGTATTTTGTGAAAATACGAGTATTTGCTTTCCATGCTTAATTTGAGTAGGTTTTACAGCCTGAGTTTACTCAAGCTACTCGTTTTCTTTGTGCTTAAATTATTGTTCCTGAATTAGGTATGAGACTTAAAATTCTCAGTTATCCTCATTTTGCTGGATCAAGTGAGGCGAGTTATCCAAGTTGCTTTTGCACTGACAGAATTTTCAGCTCTATCACACGTGTTTGCTTGTTTTCACCATTTTTCAACCATTTAGTATTAATTTGCCAACAGTTTTTCTCCGATTTGTCTTGATTTATTCATTTGTATTGATTTTCTTTTATATTGGGTTTAATTGTGTTGAGTTCTTTCAGTTTCTTTTTTCGGAAACTATTTTTGTTTTGATTCTGATTGGTTTTGAGATTTTTAGCTTGATATTGCAATATTACTACGGGAGTTGATCGCCTTCTTTGTCCTTATAAGGTTATGCTCATTCCTTTCTACTGGCAAGTCAACATCTCCATGCTCCTCACTTGACTTTTTCTTGTTCTAACAGAACCCACCATTCACTAAGTCTTAGTGTACTGTTCACTATTTTCCGAACTATTTCCTTATATTCTTTGTGCCTTTGGATTAATAATTTTTTTTTGTTTCAATTTAACTATGAAAATACCATAATTTATATCCCCCTCCTCCCCTACTGGTTAAGTTGCCATGTCATGTTGAATTCGCAGGCACATGAAAAGAAATTTGGACCGAGAGGATTTAAATTCCAGCAAAAGGTATATATGAAATTACAATGTGCCATCTCTGTTTTTAATGTAATATTTCCTACTTCCCCCATACCACATGTATTTTTAGTGAAATAAATAAATACGTTAACAGTCACTATACTCTCAAGAGTTTAAAAAACAATTAAATATCTATTAACTGAAACCAGTTCCCGGCTATTCTGAAATAGTTTACAACTAAAACATTACCAATAGCTAAGTTAATACTATCAAGCACAGATATATTTATTATTTTTTTATACTCTCAAGCTTAGTTTGTACAAAATAAAGGGTTCAATTATTTCTATACCTTACACAGTTTTCATCTAATTTCGTGTGCCTATCAGAATTATTTGAAATGCTCAAAACACGTTAAACCATCAGTTCAGAATAAAATTCCAGAGCTCATAAGCACAAATGTTAGAAAATTGTCCATTAAAACATTGTTCCATATGTAAATCATTGAATACTATTGTTCTAAATACTTGAAAGTGTGTAATTGAAAATTTTTTGGAAAGTGTTTACTCTTGCTTCTACTCAGTTCCCGGACGCACATTCTAGAAGCTTCACCAGAGTGTTGTGGTACGTCCAGTGAAGTTGTGCAAGATGATGTGGCTCTTTTAGTGTTTCTCCTGCATTTTACTTCCAAAATTACCATAAGGTAACCGTCGTTGAATCAATCTTAGGGAATTATTCATTTTGTTACCCGCTGTAAAGTGTGCTACTTGCAACCGGTTACTTGAAGTCGCAGTGTGTGGTTTCATAACATCTTTTTGCCTTAGTTTGGTTTGGAATTGGTTAAGTAAATGAAATCCAGCCATTTCAGTCGAAATTAAGTAACAGTGTTACACATTTATAGGGGGGAGGATTTTGAATTGATTTGATACTTCATATCTGCGATTTTGATGTTCTATTGTATAACTTACGAGTTGTTCAATTTTCATGCTCTAAACCTTAGATTTAAACTCTGAAACCTAAGCTGACACATGCTTAGTCGTTTGGTGGCAACTGAAGACCCTTGTTATTTTGAACAGCAATAAAAGAAGTGTCACTTTTTGGTAATTGAAGAAAAGATGCAATTTCTCTTTTGAACGGGACGACAAAAGACAGCGTTTGCAACAAATGGCGCGATTTTAATACGATGACAATGAACTAAGTTGTTAGCTTATAATTCAGGGCTGAAGTAGGCTTGGTAAACGTTGCAGCAATCCACGTTTGCTCACAGTTCTAACTCGAGGTTTTCTGACCATGCAGACAAGCTTTTACCTTCGCTGCCTAACTTAGCTGGAAGAATAGCTTATTTCAGTTTTGGATTAAACACGTTCACCGCGTTTCCGCGGTTGTTTGCGGTTGGTTAGGTTAGGTCGAAGTAGCAGAATAGGGAAATCGATTTTGCTCCTGAAATACATATTTATCCTTCATTAGAAATATGTAAATGTAATCGTACAATAATAATTCACCTCGTAAGATTACAATTATTTATTAACAAGGTCGCGAAACCTGAAATGTTTATTTAAACCGGTACGTGAGTGAGCAATTTACCGAGTGGTACACATGTGGCCCAATACGCGGAGAATTCGTGTTTAAGTAAAACTGGTGAGCGTTTGGCATGATAGGTATTATTTTGACCTCTCTAGAATGTAGAGTTTCACATACATGGTAACAATGGCTGTCATGCATTAAGGTACAGGAGAGCCACAAAAACGCCAACCTTGAAGTTAGATGGCAATAACAGTGTAATTAATTTTTGGCTGTTTCTACCACAATTCAGTGAAGTGTATCGATGATTCCACACGATATAATATCAAAGCTCGAGTTATTGTGGCTCATCGGATAGTTTTATTCGAAAATTTGAAGGTACCTCGAAAATGTTAAAGGGTTAGGTCCCTAGCATAAATAAACGGCTCAACTATACTTTGTATCCATGCACGGATCCGCTAGAGGTTTGATCAAATTTAGGCACGTTTTCGAAACTTGCCTATTTTTCTCAAGACATTTATTTATTATTTAGGAAGGAACGGGACTTCACGAATACTTATTTTTATTTCCAGAACGTAGGTTTGCGTGTAGATTTGCATGGAAATTTAACAGTAAAACTGCATATTTACGAGTGAATACTAAGCGTTCACGCTCACCAAGTTTCCCTGAGGGCATTTTTAGGATGCTGCTGACTAAACTGCAGTCATTAACTCAATTTTTGTAGATACTTAATGAAGGCAATATCCAGTTAATGTTTGCTATTTTCAAAATTACTTGCTACAATTGACTTTGAATTTGAATTTAATATTTAACATGAGTTCAACCCATCTTAGTTAACGTGTTAAACCTTTTTGTGCGTATGGTAAATGATCTGACGGGTGTGAAATAAATTTTCATTTTAAACTCGACGACAAGACAGCAGCCTACTCGTACGTCATGTGTAGTATAGATATTCTGTTGCATTAGCTAGTGATTGGTGATCGGAGAACATCTCCTACACAAGGTTTCCACCAAAAATGTATCCACTGAATTTAAATTTGAATCACGTGTATCTGTGATGCTGTTGGATAGTTTTAATTAATTCAGAAATATTCATTCAACTTATACCTCTTCTAAGCGTAGCTTAATAAAACATTGGAAAAATATTGAGTCTTGGATTATTAATCAGTGAATACCTTTTTCGTGGACACTACATATATCGATTTCACGAATAAGTCAAAACTTTAACTTGACCATAACGTCATCATTTTCGACGGCGAGTGTGCGTGACAGTATGGGAGTTCTAAAAAAAATTCAAGTGACTTTGAATTAGACAGCGTCTATTATACGCAAGCAAACATAGTTTTTGTAGAAAAATCGTTAAATTATAGTAAGAAAATGAAGAGAAGTCTCTTCTGTGATTTATGCTAGCTGTTTCTATTAGTTGGAAAATGTACCCTAAATTGATCGCTTGGTACAATTTTACGCGCGCCTGCCAAAACTTGAAGATAACCACATTTTGATTACATCTGCCTAGATTTTCCTCAAGCCCTTCAAAGCGTTATCGTAATGGATATTTTTTAGAGATTAATGTCATGATAACTTAAATTTTATTCACCTTCTCACGTCTGCACCTTATTTTTTAACATATTTGTAAGTACACACGTGACGCAAAGTTGTTTTTCTGCCATCACAGATTTTTCTATATCTCAGAAGGTCGTTGTCTACGTCTGTTGAGTGTCAGCCATGCGTTTTAAAATAAGGGTAATACATGGTGTTAATGTGTCAATTTTTTATGAAATATGACGATTCATTATTTAGGAAGTGAACAGGAATTTTGCATAAATCGTTCCTCAAAATTATTCTGTTAAAATTTCTGGAGTAATGGAAGTACCTGGAAATGTAACGCAAAATCAGATTGTGATGTACCTGTACTGCTCGTGGCATAAAGTGCTTTGTTATTTAAGCTTTCCTTCGGAATATTCATTTCAGCAGACTTTTTCCTACAGTATTATTACGGTGAAATGAAATCAGGAAAATGTCCGAAAAATTGTAAGTAAATTTTAGGCCTCACTGAAGTATAGAAAAGTGGGGTAAGTTCCATGGCGTGCATGCAGCTAGTAGTTTTTGTTCGTGAAATTACGTAAATAAATTTCAGAAAAGAACTCGTTCCTGCCGTGTAAGGAATTACTTTCGAGCAAAACCTTGATGCAGAATGCGGTTCGAGATTGCCCCATTTTGAGCGTGTTGGGTGTTGCGAATAACAGTAAATTAGATATTGTACAACCTAAATAGTGGTATCTTGAATATCGTGTTCAATGGATAGAAGTAAATTGGATATCACAAATCGTAGTATTGGCATCGTTAGAAATAATTGTACGTTTTTGTTTATTTTGGAACTAGGAGATCTGAAAAAGGAAGATAGGGAGAAGTTGGCAATTTTATTTTGACGCTGTTTCATCACTCCATCGTCTCGTGTAGATTTCCTATGAAGACAGGTGTTCGTGCTCTCTAGTCACCGAATTCAGAAATGCACAAGAAAATTTAAAATTTAGAAGGTAGTATACCGAGAAATTTGTGCACGTTGCGGTTTGCATAGAGGTAATTTCATAGCGCGTCTGTTCCTGCGCCTAGATGATTGAGAATGAGCCCTTAGGCTTACCGAATAGCGTTTATATGGCTAAAATGGTTCGACTTAGCTTTTTCTTAGTGTGTTTATCGACAGAAGTTATTCAGCACTAAAAAATTACCTTTGAACTAGTGTAGGAGTTAGGTTTAAGTTGTTAAAATAAATGAGGTTTAAATTGTTAAATTAAATTATGTTAAAATTATTAAATTCAATTAGGTTTAAATTGTTAAATTAAATTAGGTTTAAATTGTTATATTAAATTAGGTTTAGATTGTTAAATTAAATTAGGTTTAGATTGTTAAATTAAATTAGGTTTAGATTGTTAAATTCAATTAGGTTTAAATTGTTAAATTAAATTAGGTTTAAATTGTTAAATTCAATTAGGTTTAAATTGTTAAATTAAATTAGGTTTAAATTGTTAAATTAAATTAGGTTTAAATTGTTAAATTAAATTAGGTTTAAATTGTTAAATTAAATTAGGTTGAAATTGTTAAATTAAATTAGGTTTAAATTGTTAAATTCAATTAGGTTTAAATTGTTAAATTAAATTAGGTTTAAATTGTTAAATTAAATTAGGTTTAAATTGTTAAATTAAATTAGGTTTAAATTGTTCAGTTAAATTAGGTTTAAATTGTTGATTTAAATTAGGTTTAAATTTTTGAATTAAATTAGGTTTAAATTGTGAACTAGATTAGGTTTTTGGCCAGGAATTTTGAGTCAATCTTGCCACCCTGGGTCTCCCTGTCAAATGCTTGCCAATCGCACAGGGTGATGCTGCGTTCACATTTCAATGTTGACACAACGAGTGCTTGGGCATCAGGAAAACAAGTCGACAAATCCGACTCGTTGCGCCGGTAGCGTGTCAGTGTGGTGCGGTGACACGCGCGCTATCTTCATTGATTTTTGTGAATCTATCGCGTGTGAATTCTATCCGTCGTCGTTACTTTTCCATGCTTTTCCCTCACGTTCGCGTAATATGTTTATAACTGAGCATGCGTACGATGTTCACTTCAAAGTTATTGTACTTTTAAACAATGTTGAAGATTTTTGTTCTGTTATTCCAAGCGTACGCGTAGTTATGTTAAATACTAAATTCATCAATCCTTTTGATTGCGAAGCTTCGTAATAAAAACAGAAACAGTACATTTTTCCATTCGAATGTTTTGACATTTCTTGAAACTAAAAACAGAAAATTCTTTTTGGTTCTGTCAGATATTTCGGTTTTTGAAAATGTCGAATTGTTACGGGGGCGAGAGAGCAAGAAATTTTCCGCTCTGCAGTGGTTTGCCACGACAGTAGAACAGAGATTCATATTTTTAAATTGTTATATTAGTAGGGACTCGAATATAGTGAAACTATCGATAAGTGATCCTCCTCAGGGGCGGGGTTAGATCCTCCGCAGGGACAGGCAATAGGCTTAGGTTAGTTAGGTTAGCCTTCTGTAGTTTGGGGAGTGGTGCCCCTATACGAGAGATACTGTTAGTTCAGCAATACTGTAGATAAGGCATTTGAAACTTTTATCTCTAGTGCCTACTTTGCTTACTGTTTTCGTAACTTCTTTGCTATTTCTCCTTTGTCTTTTCATCTTTTTCCTTACTAACCTGTCTCTATTTTTAGGGTATCCTGTGTGGAAAGACACCTTACGCATAGATTCCGCGTTTTCCGTTGGTCCACACTAAATAGACATTTTCCTTCCTTTGCGAAAAAATCATCGCAATGGAAACGGAGGCGGAAACTAACGACTACACGTAGATTAATTTATTCTTCGCTGATTACTTTAATTTAATCGAGAACTTGTGTGAAAGAAAATATGAAGCCGTTTGGTTATGCACATTCTCTTATCTTAAATTATGAAGTAAGATGCTAAAATGATTTGGCAGCCGTGTATGATTTCTTGGTAACATAGCAAGCTCACAAAGAAAGCACGTAAAACGTATGGTAATGCCATGCAACAAAAATTGGAACGAAATATAAACTGCTCCCAACCTATCACCCAACCAAATTTAAGAAATTATATCGGTAATCCATTTAGTGGGATGGTATAATACGAAAAAAATCAGTGTGCTAGTACTTTCTAATTCACCAGACCGAATTATTTGCCGTACTCATTTGACGATTGGTAATGGTAGCACATAAGTGTAATTGCTCAAAAACTGTGCTTCAGCTAAACCATATTAACGCATCCTCTTCAATGTAATAGAATTGATATTAACGTGAAAAGTCGTCATCATTCAATTGAACTTCGTTTCCGAGCTGTTAGCTGTGGAATCAAGCGCTGCAAATCTATACTGTTTTAATCAGATTAATTAGTTCATGTAAACTTCACGTGCTTGGCAACAAGCTCAAATAAAACTTCTGGAGGTGCCGGGGATCGAACCCGGGGCTTTTCGCATGCGAAGCGAACACTCTACCACTGAGTTACACCCCCACGCCTAAGACCTGTTAGCTGTTCGTGATGAGTGTCCTACAATAGTGATTGAATACCAGTATTCAGGACGAGTAATTGAATGTTACTGTCATCAAGTGATAAAACCAAAATTTTGCGTTCGTGCTCATGAGAAAGGAATGAACTGTGTGTTTATGTTGGTAAAATTATTTCATTTTGTCAAATACGTGTACTTGATGTCATGCGTGAATGTTTTATTCTGCACATGTGCGTGAAAAAATATTTCTGTCATTTAATTGCAATAAGCTGTGAGGGACATAGTTCTTAGTGAGCTCTTACTGACCAGAGATTTGGAATAAGTATTTCCCTAGTTTGGAAACATATCATATTTATTAATTTTGTACTTGGTAAATGCAGAGCTCTTTCAATGATAACCGTTCATCTCTTTTGAATTTTATCCAAAGTTGTGTAGATATTTCAATCTAATACTATAATAGAGATTAGGTATTTTAATATTACACAAATTGCTACACTGCAGAATAACATTGCAGTGCTCGTAGTTTTTAAGAACATTTCATAACGTAAAATAAAAAATTTTGTGAGATGAATCACCAGACACTGACGTCAAACATAATTTTCACACACAGTTGTGAGTAGAAATTTCAAGTTGCACCAACTAATCTGTCATCTCTGAAGAATTTACAGATTGCTCAGCTTACTCAGAATGTCATCGCGTGCCACTTGCTGAGCATCATTGCTTCGTGATTCACCACCCTTCAGGGGATACAACTATTGTATCTATGGGAATTCGCACTCCTAGGGGGAAAATGTGTAAGGGTCCTAGCTGAGAGTTAGCTAGACCTTTTTGTTGAAATAAATTGTTTGTGGTTATGTTAAGGACCGCTTTTTTTCGGTTCACTGTTCTGTTTTTCAGCACCTTCTACTTTCTTCTTCAACTTTTATCTTGTTTCATGAACTTCTTTCTCAACTTGAAGGTTTCTATGCCCCTTCTGCGTAGATTCCGCGTTCCCTTATCTCCATACTAAATGGCGCCTTTCTCTTTCCTCTCTTCGAAACTCTTTTTTTAGCGGTTTAAACTAACATAATCTAATCTACTTGATTCACCATGAAGCAACCAGCTGAAATGCCCCTCATTTAGTGACACGAACGAACAAACAGCCGTTCACCAGTTCACGATTGACCCACTAAATAGCGCTATACTTTTCAAAAACGTTATAGAACTTATGTACCACCATTGAAGGTGGTGTGTATTTCGATACGTTTGCCACTGCAAATGTTTCTTGTAAGGTTCCTACGAATGTTGAATTATTTTCGGAATTTCTTGATTCGTGAGAGTTTTATGATCGCGTTAGGCTGTGTGTCAGATGTAGGTTGTCACGTTCCACGATTTATTTAGTTGAATATATCTCGAGTATCCAAGAAGCTTATCCTACTGAACGCAAACCTGTGTTCAAAGTCATTAGAAGTTATTTCGATTTATTATTTCAGGTGTGTCGCGAATAAGATGTTGTACAAAGGTTAATTACATTTTTTGGATCTGTTTTATGCTATGGAGACTGACTTCCTAAAGGGGATGATTTTAAGTAATCTCAGCCATTGATAGGCTTTCAGGACTTCTGTTATTTGTACCCGCTTTGCTTTCAGTTTTCATACCTTCGCTATCTTATGTCTTTTCTTCTTCCTTCCTAACGTGCTGTTTCTATGCGAGAGGACAACACCTTGTGCATAGATTCCACCTTTTCGTTAGTCCATTCTAAATGGTCCCTTTTTCCTTCCCTCTGCGAAAACATCTTCGCAGTGGAGACGTAGCCTCAAACAAGCTACTGTACCGTGCGCTTGGTATTACGAACATTACCTGTTCGATGATGGTAACGCAGTCGAAAGTATGGAACCTGCTGTGACAGAAACCCGAGCCCATATCAATAACTATTTGAATAAATACGTGTTCGCATATTTCAAAAAACAGAAATTCATTCATAGTTCAGACTCGGAAAAGGGATGAGTATTCCTGTAATTAACTTCTAATATTTTTTGAGACGCAATGTTAAAGCCCTATTTCATAAAAAGTGTTGCATGAAAAATACATTCAAGTCACTGTCGATTGATTTTTCAACGCATAATTTTAGTTCCCCTACGATTTCGTTTCTAAAAGCGCTATCTTGTTGTATTAAAGCTGTCTAATTCAAGTGCGTGTTTTTATCTCTAAACTTTAGAGCCTGTAAAGATAAGCGCGAGTGAGAAGACAGGGTAATATTACATAAACATCAGCACTGCCTGGTATTTGGGACCCGAAAGTGCGACATGATTCTGATAATGCATGGATGCACCGTAAAGAATTAACTTCTAAGCTTTTATTTCAGTAAAAGATAGCCACAACCTAACACCCTGACAACGAAGGCTCTCCATCAAAACTGTCTGGTGTGACAATGCGATCCGTCTCTAATGTCGCGCTTGAGAGCTCACTGGCATATTTGACTTTTAAATAGATCGAACGTTTTTACTGTGTAGAACTATCAAAATTGAAGATAAAATAACAAGTTTTGAAAAGTAGTGTATAAGTACGAATAACTTACCCTATGTAACTTCATGGTGCCAGAATTTGTGAGGTAGATCTCCCATCATTGCGAACCTGAATAATTTGGACTGCCTATGGGTGACGAATAGGTAGAATTCATTAGAAAATCAGCATCAAAGTAACCTGATACTGGAGTCGTCGCTTGAAATGCGAATCGAACTTCAACTTGGTCGGTTGAAGAATGCAATAAACTTCAATTATATTTCCTCAGTTGACTACAATTCTAGCATCTATGAAAATTAGCGCTCCCTGTGGAAAAATGTGAGATCCCGAGCTAAAAGTTAGGTAGGCCTTCATTTTGCTGAAACAAAACATTTTTTGTTTTGTTGATGAGCATCTTTTTCGGTTCAATGTGTCCTGTTTTTTGGCGCCTATGACTTTTTTCATTAACTTTTATCTTGTTGCATAGACTTCCTTCTTAGCTTACTGTTCCTATGCCCAGGGGATCTTGTATGGGAACACACCTTGTGCATAGATTCCACTTTCCCTTAACGCTATTCTAAGTGATGCCTTCATCCTTCCTCTCTTTGGCGCGGCGTTTTTGCGGTTAGGGAGGGTTAGACTAACTTATCTAACTATCTGACATTAATTATCTAGCGAAATGGCTCTGAATTATTCGTTTGTGAGCAATTTTGCTTAAAATGTGGAGAGATCAGTTGAGAAAAATGTAATTTAAAACTAAAGATCTTGCTTTCTACCACTATGTAATATTACACTGCAACAGTAAATCCCTAATTGCATTACTTATATTTTGTGTTATTATATTAAGTAATCCCACGCTAACTTATTTACGTTCGATTGATTTATAATGTAATAAATCATTTGAAATATTCTCTTATTTAATTTGATGAAGCTTTTTAAGAGGTTTATTTACAGGTATTAGTTTTTATGACATATCGAAATCCTGGGTGCTTAAATTTCTTTATAAATTGCGTTACTACCTCCACGGTCGCACGAAGTGATGCACTGTGAGTTTTGCGAGAGACGTCGTGTTTGCTGACATTCCCGTGGCCTCTCTAATAAAGACGCTTCAGATACTCAGGCACGCTTACGAGGCGCATTGCTTGCTTTCGAGCGTGGACAGGCGATTTGAGGCCCAAAAGTGCGACATAATTCTGATACAGCATGGTTGTACCGTAAGAAATTAACTTTTAAGCTTGTATTTCAGTAAAAAAAACGTGTCTGACAGCTACAACCCAACACCCTGAAAAAAGAAGTCTGTTCTTGTCATCAGTTTAATGAGTTACACGCATACTAAAACGTAGTGTGTCTTGTTTTGGTATTGTGTACCAAGTACGGAATTTCGTTTTTTCGATCGAATCTAGCTATTATTTTCGCTGCTTTGCTATCAATTTATTCAACTACTCTGGCATTTATTAATTAATTTGTTTGTGGTATTTTCACGAAATAGATTCGAGAGTTTTTGAATCAAGAAATTCATTATCCAATATGTTAAACTTCACCCATTTCTTTTTGATATGAAATTGTTTTTCTCTTTTTGCAAAGTTTATGTGAAAGAAGTGAGGGTCAGAACGACGCTAAAGAAACTCCTCATTACTCTTTGGATGGACTTTCGTACTCGTTTTTCCTACGCGTGAATTTTATAGTTTGCAGTTGTAGGAGCGTCATATTTTTTAATATCGAATTGTTTTTTGATTAGTTACGTTTCTTTCGGTTCACTATACTGTCCTGTTTTTTTAGCATCTACCACCATCTTTATTTTTTATCTTGGTTCATAACCTGCCTTCTAAACTTTCTGTTACTAGGCGCGTCTTGTGTGGAAACACCCCTCGTGCCCTAATTCCGCGTTTCCGGTATTCCATTCTAAATTGTGATTTCATCCTTCACCTGTGAGAACATGTTTGATGTGGTTGGGGAGGTTGAAACCAACTCATAATCTATCTATTTATCTATATTCATATTTCTACTCGCATTTACATGAACATTTACAAGTGCTGAGGTGCACGACTTGGTGTGTTACGTGCAATCTATCCTTATCAACTCGATTTGCGGCAGACGAGTGCTACTTGGATGTGCTCAGCATTAAATTTTGAGTCAACGTGAATTTATTGGCCTTGAGAGATAAAGAGACACGTGCATAGTAAACGTGAGAAACTTGATGCGTAGCGTGGAACTTTCCGCGGTCGCGTTGCAGATGAAAGGGTAAGGATGCTGAAATAATTTTGTTATTTTTCGCCGCTGATGAGTAATAGTTCATCTTTTTTTAATCGAGACATTCTGTGTCACTTCTCCTTTTTAGTCATTTTCAACACGTATGTGAAGGATGTGCCTTTTACCACTTTAGATCTCTCTGGGGAGAGCCTCTATTGTATTTATGGGAAAGAGTGCTCTCGGGAGGAAGACGCGAGGTCCCGAGCTGAAGGTTAAGCAGATTGTCTAATGTGAGGTCCTGAGCTGAAAGTAAGGTAGGCCTTCTTTTTGTTGAAATAAATTTTGTTTCTTTTTTATTCAAAACCACCTTTTTTCGATTCACCGCTGTCCTGTTTTTCAGCACCTCTGACTTCCTTCTTCAACTTTTATCTTGCTTCATAACCTTCCTTCTTATCATACTGCTTCTATGCGCTCGAGAGCACCCTTTGTGCATAGATTCCACGTTTCCGTAAGCCCATACTAAATGGTGCCTTCATCTTTCCTCTTTTTGAACATCTTTGTTGTGGTAAAGGGAGGCTAGAACTAATTTATAATCATCAGCAGACTTTCCAACCCTTTAGGAGGCATAGTATGGGCCACAGGTCTAGGTTTGTTTATCTTATGCTATGGGGACTAGCGCTCTCAGATGGGGATATTGTTAGGTTACCTCATCTTTAGATGGGCCTTCATGATTTCTATCTCTCTTTCCCACTTAGCTTCTCCACAATCACTATTTTTTTCTTCTTCTTCTTCTTCTTCTTCCTTCCCAACTTATTGTTCCTATGCTCAGGGGATCCCACCTTAGGGGGATACAACTATTGTATCTATGGGAGTTTGCACTCCCAGGCCGAAAATGTGTGAGGGCCCGAGCTGAGAGTTAGGTAGACCTTCCTTTTGTTAAAATAAAATGTTTTAGTTGTGGTAAGGACCACCTTTTTTCGGTTCACTGCTGTCCTATTTTTCAACACCTACTCCTTTCTTCTTCAACTTTTTATCTTGTTTCATGAACTTCTTTCTCGACTTACTGTTCATATGCCCCTTCTGCGTAGGCTATAGACATAGACATACAGTGCGACCCACGGTATTAGTCCAATTTGATTTTTCTTCAAAACTATCATTTCCTGTTAAAATACCTTGATATTTTTATAAAATGTCGTACAGTCATCAAGTACAATGTTCATAATCCTATTATTTTAGTTATTTTAGAAACTGTTTGCTTGTTACCATTAGAAACTCACTTTTATCAAATCCACGCTTTAGTTTGTGAACCACGATATTAGTCCGAGGTATGAAAATTAGTAAATAAGACTCCCTCAGGGGATACAACTATTGTATCTATGGGAATTAGCACTCCCAGGGGGACTATGTGAGGGCCCGAGCTAAACGTTAGGTAGGCTTCCTTTTTGTTGAAATAGAATTGTTTTTTTTTTGTTACGGACCACCTTTTTTCAGTTCACTGCTGTCCTGTTTTTCAGTACCTACTACTTTGTTCTTCAACTTTTTCTTGTTTCATGAACTTCTTTCCTACCTCACTGTTTCTGTGCACCTTGTGAATAGATTCCACGTTCCCTCAACTCCATACTAAATGGTGCTTTCCTCCTTCCTCTCTTGAAACATCTTTTTCGTGGTTAAGGGAGGCTAAAATTTTCTTATAGAATAATAAAAATAGTAAATAATTCTTCAGAAGGTACTTTTAACGAATTGCAACTGTGAACAAGGCAAAAAAAACATGAAAAATGTGCTCATTTTTTAATGTAACGGCCATTACATTTTATTACCTCAAAAATGCGTTCATTAACCGAATTAGTCAAACTTTCAATGGTAGTACCATCAGTGGATCTTACGGCGACTTGTATGGCCTCCCACAATTCTGCTTTGGACGAAAACTGCTTGCCGTCTGAAAAACTTTGCTATTGATGATAAACCACAGATTCTCAATTGGGTTCAAATCTGGAGAATTGGGTGGCCACACCATCAAATTCTGGTTTTTGAACCCAAGAGAGGCAAGATATTCTTTCGTAGATCTGGCTGAGTGCGATGGCGCATTGTCTTGCATGAAAATCAACTTTTTGCGACGATCCAAAGTCTGGTCGTGAAGCCAAGGAGCAAGACATTCATCGAGGAGGGCGCAATAATTCGCAGAATTAAGTTCAACTCCTTCACGGACCATTATTGGGCCTACAAGTTGATTATTCACGATCCCAGCCTAGAACATAACACCACCACCGCCTTGATGGCGGCGAAAACGATGGTGGAGCTTACCCTCAAATCCAACCCATTCGTCTGGGCCATCGAGGGTCGCTCTGGTCTCATCCGTGAATAGTACACATTTCATATCCTGTTTCATATACGACCTAGCCCACTCAACTCTCAGGAGCATGTGCCTTTGTGTCAATGGAGGCTTTTTCTCTGGAGATTTCACCTTTGCAATAGTCCTCAAGGTTCTGTTGCGGGTAGTTTTGGGGACTTCATTCAGACCAGAGTTTTCAAAAATTGCTTTGCTGGCGCTTCCTGGCTTCTTCAAGACTTCACGCTTGATTTTTCTGATATCGCGCGTGTTTAGAGCTTTTAATTCGCCTTTATCAGACCGTTCCTTTCGAGTGAAAGGATCCCTCAAGAAACGTTGAATTGTTTCAACATGGCGACCTAAAATCCTAGCTTTAGAGGCACAAGAGGTCTTCTTGGCAGTTACCTTTATGACGGTTTGCTTTTCTTCGTCTGTTAGGTCCTTAGCACGTCCCATTTTTGAATTTTATACAAATGGACTAATAGTGTGGTACACGTACCGTATTTTACAAAAAAAATATAAGCAAAGGAAAATAGTGCAACCAGCCTCTCCAAAAGATAAACAAATATTGTCAGATGAACTAAGCACACATTGTTGCCATATTAAAACATAATTCTCGCGAGGCAGAGGATTTTGAACGAAATATTAAAAAAATTGTTGGACTAATACCTTGGGTTGCACTGTAGATCTCCATACTAAAAGGTGCCTTCCTCTCTTCGGAACGCCTTTTTTTTAGTGGTTAGGGAGGCATAAACTAATATTTAATCTAATCCTATGCTCAGAATATCCTGTGTGGTGACACATCTCCTGAATAGATTCCACGTTTCCAGTAGTCCATACAAAATGGTCTCTTCTCTTCGCTCTCTTGAGATTACTTTTTAGTGGCTAGGGAGTCTTAAACTAATAAAATGACGATACTATTCAGTACGCCATCCTTTTGTTGAAATAGAAAAGATTTTTTTGTTCGGTCATTGCTGTTTTTTCGACACTATTTACTTCCTTTTCAGTTTTTTTGTTTATGCATAAACTTCTCTCAATCTCATAGTTTCTATGAGATTGAGATAAGTTCTCAATAAACTTCAAAGTTCTCAATCTCATAGTTTCAAATTGTGAGGACACACATAGTGCATAAATTCCTCGTTCCCTTAATTCCAAACTAAATGGGCCCTTCTTCCATCTCCTCATGGGAACGACTTTGTTGTGTGTGGGAAAATTTAAACTAACTTATAAGTGAATTTAATTTACTGCTTAAGTATGCAGTACGAATTGTATGAACCATTATAACTTCACTTATGCCTCGACAGACCCCTCAGGGGGATACAACTATTGTATCTATGGGAATTAGCGCTCCCTGGGGGACAATGCGAGGGCCCGAGCTAAACGTTAGGTAGGCTTTCGTTTTGTTAAAATATCATAGGTTTTGGTTTTGTTACGGACCAACTTTTTTTCGGTTCACTGCTGTCCTGTTTTTTTAACACCTACTACTTTCTGCTTCTACTTTGATCTTGTTTCATGAACTTCTTTCTCATCTTACTGTTTCTATGCCCTTTCTGCATAGATTCCACGTTCCCTTAACTCCCTACTAAATGGTGCCTTCTTTCTTCCTCTCTTTGGATCTCATTTGTTGAGGATAGGGAGGCTTAAACTAACTAATAATCTAATGCCTCGACAAACCATTTTTTTGCGAAAACATTTCTTCGAAACAAGCACTTGAAAATACGCCATACCGAATTTTATGTAAAGCTGTAACTGATTGGTCGACTGTCCTGTCTACAGGATGCTCCGGGGAATGTTAAGTAGACAAACCAATCTCTGTTGTTACCATGTATAGGTTGTTAGTTCGTTACTTTGCAATCTGAATACCTCACGCCTCTACGTGAAATGAGATAAAATGTATGTAGGCCATATGTAACTCCTTCAGCTGTATCATGTTCGACTTGCATAAGTTTAAACCTTCTTTGCCACCTGAATACCTCTGCATGAAATAAGTCTACTCGCAGAGCGTAAAGTGTATTTAGGTCATAACTCCTTCAGCTGTATCATGTTCGCTTTACATACGTCTACCCTACCATTTGTGAAGCCCCAGCCCACTCACGTGCACTGTGAAGCAGCTAGGCGTGAACACCTGTGCCCTACTTTCTGGCAGTACTCGTCTTCCTAGTGGTACAAGAGGCTTTGATATCTCGCTGTCCGTTCGCAAAAGTGCCCCGTTAATTTCTTCCATTCAACTTTGCAGTGACCGAGAAAAGTGGCTCTGCTCACACTGCACCTCTTCTCCTTACTGCCGTGCGTAATTTCCGTTCTGTAAAACTGCTGTCCTGTTTCTTCAGCACCTACTACTTTCTTCTTCAACTTTGATCTTGTTTCATGAACTTCTTTCTCATCTTACTGTTGCTATGCCCTTTCTGCACAGAGTCCACGTTCCCTGAACTCCATACTAAATGGTGCCTTCTTCCTTCCTCTCTTTGGATCTCATTTTTTGAGGATAGGGAGGCTTAAACTAAATAATAATCTAATAATCTAATCCGTTTTGTAAAATAAAACTTGATTTGCTCGCTATTTCGCTGTGATGATCACTCATATAGATTGAAAAATTAGGGTTCGAAGTTTTGAAAAATAATAATTATAATTTCTTTTATGATAAATAACCGATGGTCTAAGCGTATTTGTCAAACTGCGAGCCGGCTTTGCACTTGCTGCCACTGTGTGCATGCTGTTGGCAATGACTAATTTGTACTTTAAAACTTCTAGTGCGACGTGACCCACCGGTGGTCACTGAGGGGGATTTTCATTATGCTGCTGACCGACCAGCAGTCACTAACTCAATTTCAATAAATGCTGAATGAAAATTAAATGAATGTACGATCTATTGAATGTTCGTTATTTTTAAAATTGATCTCAAAAATTAACTCTAATTTGAGTTTAATATTGAACTTCAGTTTAACCCGCCGCACTTAACGTGTTAAAATTCAAGTTCTTTCAGTTTTCCATTAGTTCTTTAGAAGAATTAATGAGAACTCGATGTCTAAATATGACTTAACTATCCTTGAGTGACATGCAGTGCACATGTTACCTTAGTACCAGCAACTACTGTGTTTCTGTGGATAAAACATCTCATGTGACGCAGAAAATGATGAAATGATCCACATCATGACTCTCCTATCCTATTGCCAGCATGGCAATAGGAAATAATGGAATGATCCAATGATAGGCAATAGGAATGATCCTATTGCCTCCATGGCAATTAGCATGGTTTTCTGTGTGGGAAATCACCATGTCCATAAAGGATCCGTTTTTTACAGTCCGTACTAAATGTTATCTTCTCTTCACTCTCGTGAGATTGCCTGTGTTGTTACCAGGGAGTCTTGAAAAAATATAATAATAGTTTTATCATAAGTTCAGCAAAAAATTTCATTCCATTCTCTGTATTGTTTCATTCGTCAATTTCAAAGAGTATGTACGTTAAAAGTTAAAGTAGTTTTCTGTGCCTGCAGATCAGTTCATTTTCATGTCTGGTATCAAAAATGGAATCCATGAATTTCAGCTGCTCACTGTTTCAAGTTTCAACCCGGGATCGTTAATTTGTTTTCTTCACTACTTATAGAGCAATCTCCTAAAGTTATCTTAGTGTTTATAATTCGATTCTATTCGAGTACGTGCACTAGAACGTACTTTGTTAGAAGAAATTGATATTTCTTTTGTCCTCTCCAGGATCACTGGTAGCGAAATTACAACTCAGCAGCCTAGCGGTAAGGCCATTCCTTTATGTATATAATTTTTCCCTTTATGCACATAATGATAAATTTCAATTTATTTCTCTCATGAAATGTTGTCATAGAAGCGTCGTAGTTAATTTAATTCCAAATTCCTCACTACTCGAGTACCTCATGCTTTAGCACAGTGGTTCTTAACCTGGGTTCGGCATGGTAGAGTTTGTGCACTAAAACAGTACATATTTATATACAAATCTTTTGAATTTGAAGGAAAACGCATTTTATTTTTCCAACTACGAAGGGTTCGATGAATGCATGTATGGAACTTGTGGGGTTCAGTACCTCCAACAAGGTTAAGAACCACTGCCTTAGTACAAATTACTGGGGCGCTCTTGTTTTCTGAGATTTCAGCTCCCATGCAGTAGCCGCGATTCATTAATTTCTTATTCAGATTCGTTAAGTTGTGCGGTATTTTCAGCAAACCTGAAAGTAAAACCAGAATTTTTAAAAATAAATTCTGAATTGAATTGTTAGCATTGCTGTACTTCAGGCTCTGGTTTGTGAGGGAAAACATCGAGCATGAAATCCGAGCTAGGCGGCAGTGGATGATGGTCGAAAAGATTTTAATGCGACATTTACTGCCGCATTAGGCCTCTATCATGACTCATTTTCTATTGCAGAGTAGAAACAATACCTGGAATGGTTAAAAAGAACTTAGTGTTTTGCATTTTCGCTTCTTTGAAGTCGCTCTAGCGTAAAATATTAAAAATAAATAAATTTTAATATTGCTTCAATTAATGTTATATATTCAATGGCTGACACAGCTATTGTCTACTCATAGTTTGTCTACCAATTTAAGATTTTATGAAATATTTAAGATGAAATTAATTGTATTGCAGTTAGTATATGTATTAAATTTTTGGGAAATAACGGTTTTTCTTTCTCTCCATTGTATACACATAGGCATCCATCTCATATTTATTCGTTCGTTTACGAACAACAGAACCTCTAAATAAAGCTGTGCTAGTTTGTACTGTCAGATCTGTTTCATTTTTATTACATTTTGACCTCTCATGAGGTGATGAAATAAAAGATTTTTGGTTGTGTTAAGGACCCCCTTTTTTCAAAACTTCTTTCTCAACTTACTGTTTCTATGCCACATAAATCCCGCGTTCCCTTATCTCCATACTGAATGGTGCTTTGCTCTCTTCAAAACGCTTTTTTTTAATTAGGGAGGATTAAACAAACATCTAATCTAATTTATTGCATTGCGAACCCTTTGTCCAGTCTTTTGAAATAAAGAACAGAATTTTCAGAGAAAATCTTGCCGTCGATTCCTGTGAATTTATTTCAGTTTCTCCTGGCGTGAGCGCTACCAAGGTTTTCTATTTTACCGGTACAACTTTAAATTAGGAATTATTGAACATCTATGTTGATGATGCTTATGCTCGTTCGATTATCCTCTGTGTTACATACGTCATCATATGCGTTTGATTTCCGTATGTTCAAACAATGCTTTTCACTGTCCAAATAATGTAATAACGTTTTTTTTGGAAAGGAATTATGGAAGATTTTCTGTACTCGGTATTTTTTCATGCCCCACCCACTCATTACGTCGTATTCAAAACTTAAGATAATGAGACTCATTTCTGAATTGTCTCCTTGAGAAGTGTTTGGTAACTTTAAACAAAAATATTCAGCTTTTGGTTCGAAAGACGTTTGTTTGTTGTGAAAGACTCTGATGTGGTAGAACAAACAGTTCTCGACTGAGTCACTGCAGTCATGGTGGAATCCAAGTGACTTTTAAAGCTGAGATAAGTAAGCGACAGATCAATTGCCCTGGTCACTAATAAGTTCAAATAAAGCTGACTGCTGATAATTGTCAGTTGTTAAGATACGGAAAGAAAACCAAAACTATTTTATGCATGGTAGTATTGTTTTCTATTCAGTTCAACTAACGTTTGTTGAATAGTACTTCTGTGTAAGAAAGGGGTGTACCCTGTTAAGATATTCATTCCGGTGTCGGTCCTATGGTGTAATGGTTAGCACTTTGGACTCTGAATCCAACAATCCGAGTTCGAGTCTCGGTAGGACCTAATCTCGTTTTTGGACATAGATTCTTCTTGGGTTTTCATTTGCGTCCAAAAATGGATTATATTATTTGCGGGAAATACTGTTCAGTTTAAGGTACAGTTCGAAGTCACGCTCGTTGTACAAATGTGTATTGGAATAAACTTCCTCGTTTATTTCCATGTGGGAACCCCTCGATTCGAATGCTAGTTTATACTGACCAGTCTACGCTGATATTTGCGCACATGCTTACTTGTGTATATGTGTACGTGTACACGCTATGTGGGCGTATGTGTCACTACGTAATACATCATTTCACTTCATTATTGTAATGCATTTATAAAAAGAAATTTATATATTTATATTTGTTGTGCGATCACCCACATGTGATAAATAAGCCGCCTATCAACCAATGATCTTTTCGTTGCAATATTTCATTAGAAATTGTAAGCAGCAACACATACTGAAAAAGTTGTTACGAACCCCCTTAATTTGCTCATTATCCTATATTTCAGTACATCGCACAGCATTTTTATAGAACGCGTATGTATTGTGATTGCCTCAATGCATAGATATGTTATTATGTTATGTTTGCGTGTTAGGTGTACGTATGTGCGTAGGTATGTATGAGCATGTATATGTGTATATATTTACATGTGTAAATGCACATATGTGTGTGTACTAAACTGAGAACTATCATTTTAATGGTCTTTTTCTGTTCACTCTCAACTTATAACATAACCTAACTCGTCATCTCTTTATTTTGTGAAGCATTCACGTAAAAAACTATACATTTGTTGTGTGATCATCTATTTATATTTAGATAAAATGCTTATCAACTAAGAACCGTTATGTTAAAATTGTTCCCTCATGGGGATACAACTATTGTATCTATGGGAATTAGCGCTCCCAGGGGGACAATGTGAGGGTCCGAGCTAATGGTTAGGTAGGCTTTCTTTTTGTTGAAATAACATAGGTTTTTGTTTTGTTACGGACCAACTTTGTTTCGGTTCACTGCTGGGCTGTTTTTTCAACACCTACTACTTTCTTCTTCAACTTTGATATTGTTTCATGAAATTCTTTCTCATCTTACTGTTTTTATGCTCTTTCTGCATAGATTCCACGTTCCCTTAACTCCATACCAAATGGTGCCTTCTTCCTTCCTCTCTTTGGATCTCATTTGTTGAGGATAGGGAGGCTTAAACTAACTAATAATCTAATCTGTTGAAATTGTTTAATTAGAAATACAAAACTTGTAATTTTCGTGGTCCTCATGCTTTTATTAATTTTTTTTTTCATGCTTCCTTGAAATGACATTTTTGAACATGGGCCGAAACAAGCGATTCATATATTATTTCCTGTCGTCAAGAATTTCGAAGTTTTATGTCATGTACATGTATACTGTCAAAAGTGTTTTCACCCCACAATGAAAATGCATCGTCCATGAAATTGTGTTATCTCTTATAATTATCATTTCATGTATCAATCAAATGTAGATTAAGCGACGTTAGGAGTAAATTGTCCTCAATCATTTCTTATCAACTAGTGACATGGGTATTACAATCCTCATGTGTGTATTATCTAAGTGTAAGAACTTTAAGATATTTGAAAAACCAATGATGGTACTTTTGTACCATCTTTATTGGAAATAAACTGCTTTTCTTTTCTTCTTTTTCTGTTATTAGATTTAATATAAGCGCAATATCACAGCTTCAGCATAAGCACGCGTATCTACAGATAATCACATAAGGTCAGACAATGAAGTTCGTAGTCTAGAAAGTAAAGTTTTTACATTTTCAAATGAATGCAACTAATTATCACAGTGACCGATTTCCGTATGAGAGTCAAAAATATTAATTTGTAGAACGGGTATCCCATTTTAAGAGGCGCAGTTGACATAGTTCATGTTTAGCACTTGGTATTTTTTGCTTTAAAGTATCCGCTTTAGTTATCTCTGAAATGCTGCAGAATAGCGCAGAAAGCCATCGCTGTATGCAAGAATATTTGCAGAGGGCGTATTTTCTATTCAAATACAACGTAAAGTTCTAAAGGTTAATTTCTTGGGAATATTTTTACGCAATTGCCTTGTCATTGTACCCCGCTCAGCGCGATAAAAGAAAACATTTGAAAAAAAGAAAAACATTTATTTCCAATAAAGTACAAACGTGAAATGTCGATACATTGGTTTTTAAAACGCCTTTACCTAAACATCTTTAACTGATAATAACACATTGGTATTGTGATACCCGTGTAAAATCTTGAATCAAAAAATGATTGACAGAAAAGCACATCAAAAATGAGTTCCTTTTCCTTTGCCAAATCTGATTTTGACAGTGCATTTAAGTATAAGTTACTCAGAGAACACAATCCTCGTAACGCTTAGTTGAAAAATGTATTCGTTTGTGCGCATTTAAATTGAAATAAGAGCAAAAATGGCGTTTAAATACCTTAACACAGAGACCCTTAATTGCTATTCATACATGGTTATCGTAATACACATAATTGTCGAAAACATGATTCGGAGAAGAGCACGAAAAAATTAGTTCCTCTTTGTCGCGGTAGTCGGATTCTGGTAATGCATTTAAAATACAGGTGACTAAGGAAAGTATAATTCATGTAACGCATTGCTGAAAACCCTCTCGTTAGTGCGTACTCGGATTGAATTATGAGCATAAGAACATAGGAACTAGTGATACGAGTGTGAGGGATTGATGTTAGAAGTAAAATGGGCAAATTTGATTTATTTTGCGTCTAGAACTATGAGGTAGGCAGTCGGGATTTGAGACAATTTTTCACACGGACGCATCATCTACTGTGCCAAGTGGAGAGCTTCGGAAAGAACATAATATTCATTCTAACAGAACAAAAAATTGTTATGATATTTCTTACGCTGATAGTGCTGGCGTAGAGAGTTCATCGGAGTCAAAGACATGAAAAGGATTGTTGTACAATGCTAGCCGTGACATTTTCAACATAGGTGGAGCCGTACAAAAAGTTAACTAGCCAAAATAGTGTTATCTAGTATAGTGTTAATAGTGTTACCAAAATAGTGTTAAGACTAGTATCTTAGGGAATTGTCGCAAGGGAAAAATCTGAGATCCCGAGCTGAAGACTAGGTAGACCTTTTGTTCAAACAGAACGAGTTTGTTTGTTTGATTACTGATCAACTTGTTTTGATTCACCGCTCCCAGGGGGACTATGTGAGGGCCCGAGCTAAAGGTTAGGTAGGCTTTCTTTTTGTTGAAATAGAATAGGATTTTGTTTTGTTACGGACCACCCTTTTTCGGTTCACTTCTGTCCTGTTTTTCAGCACCTACTACTTCCTTCTTCAACTTTGATCTTGTTTCATAATCTTCTTTCCCAACTTACTGTTTCCATGCCCTTTCTGCGTAGATTCCGCGTTTCCTTAACTTTATACTAAATGGTGCCTTCCTCCTTCCTCTCTTTGGATCGCATTTGCTGCTGCGGGTAGGGAGGCTAAAACTAACGACTAATCTAATCTGTTTTGATTCACGGGTGTCACGTTTTTTTAGTACCAACCACTTCTTAAAATTCTAACTTGTTTCATGAACTTAATGGAAAACGTACTTTTTCTAAGCGCAGGGGGTCTTGTGTGGGAACTCACCTTGTGCGTAGATTCTCTGTTTCATGAAATCCAAATTAAATAGTGCATTCCTGTCGTTGGAACTCCTTTGTTGTAGTTCGGGAGGATTAAACTAACATATCTACTATTCCCAGTGCATTTACAATGGTAAACTCAGACAATCTTATTTTTCGGCTGGATCTTACAACCATTTACGCCATTTACAAGTTGGCATCGTAAGTTCTTCCCGGTCCCCCCTGGAGAATACAGCTATCGTATCTAAGGGAACTAGCACTTCCAGTGAGAAATTGTGAGCTCCTGAGCTGAGAGTTATGTACGATTTCTTTTTGTTGAAACATTTTTTTTGTTGTGTTTAGGACCATCTTTTTTTCGGTCCGCTGCTGTCCTGTTTTTCAGCACCTCTGACTTTCTTCAACTTTTACCTTGTTTCTGTACCTTCCTATTCAACTTACTGTTTCTATGCGCACGGGATCCTGGGCGGGAACACACCTTTTACATAGATTCTGCGTTCCCTCAACTCCATACTAAATAGTGCCTTCATCCTTCCTCTTTTTGAACAGTTTTGTTGTTGGAAAGAAAGCTGAAACTAACGTTTAATAATCAAGTTCTTCCTGATCGTTTTTGAAGAACTTGAAGTTGCCAGCTTATACTCGTAATTGTATGAACATCCGAACCGGGCTTCGAAATAATTCATTTTCCTATTTTTTGCAGGCGATCCAAGTTTGGCAGCTACATCTACCTTCATGCTTCGGTGAGTAAACCCTCATTTTACTGAAGAACTCTAATCTATTATTAGCTTGTAGATCACCGATGCCAAATACTGACCGTGACCTTGATCTAGCGTCACAACGATCTTGATTTAGTGTAAAGTTTGGGGAGTAACGCCTTAAACCTCAGCCTCGCAAAGAAAATATTGTTTACTAAAACGCTGTTTATTGGCCCGTGTTGAATGGCGTTAGGCTACTCGTTTGACTCTTGTGGGATGAATCGTCCGGCTTAGTGCAAAAATCACCTTGACCTGCAAATTTGATTACTTACTTGAGGAACAAATATTAATGCCTATTTTATAGGATAATCTAGTTACCACAGGAAATCAATGATACTTATATTTACTTGAAGTTTACGACGTAGAATTTTTTTCAAATGTATTTCCTGTTGCAAAATTTTCAACAAATGCTGTAGCTCAAATTTCGCATTTACTTCATTAAACACGAATTTCATAGTATTTTGAGTCAAAAGTGTATTTCAAGAGGTGGCTCTTGAGTACATTTCATCATTTGTTTTTGCAAACGTCGAATTTTTGTGTTGTAATTTGTAACTCGTATGTGACCCTAATTAACTAATAAGCGAAAACATTCAATGAAATCAGTTATCCTAAATGTCCGTTTCAGGCATAAAGTCTCGTGCTCAGATTAGCGAGCTGCATTATTATTCTTTTCAAACTAAAGCCAACTCAAATTTTTGCTCCTTTTTTCCACCCGGAGAACTGAATTACCTTAAGAACTAAAACACTTGCGCAGAATTGCGTGGGACTATTTCTAAATTTATTGAGCATGCTGATCACAATGTCCTCCAATTGATAGCTCAAATAATAGTCTGAGTTCTTAAAGATCGTGCCAAATTGATCCAAAGTTTCGCATACTGTACGGTCTGCTGCTATTGCCGTCACCTGAGAGCTCGTTAGTATTGCTGCTGTCGACCGGTAATGGTCTTTGGCTGCCGTGCAAACCTCGAGCCAAAGCGTCACGGGCGGCAGCACGTGTTTCTCCGTTTGAACTGAATACTAATTGCCATTTTTAAATAGAATTTCAATGAATGAGCTTGATCCGTCACGCTCTTTCTTTATAGCATAAAGGATAGGGAAAATTTCCTTAAGATATTTTACAGCATGAAACTAAGGGCTGAAAAAATCCTTCCATTTACATTAGTTGAATTTCATGAATCAGTTCAGATTTTATTTCATCGTTTATTGCCGTGCCAGTATATAAGTAATCCCTTCATGCTTTCGGTATAATTACTGTGAGACAGCAAAACTGCATTTTTTTCAGTAACGTCAATCTCATTCTATTTCGAGAAACGCATATGCTCGAAATTAGGATTAAAGAAATTGAAAACTAGCTAGTGCATAATAGAAATTAAATGATACCCACGGATCTGGGCGTTGTCCATGCCCCCAGGGCAAAGACGATGAGGACTGTCCTTGACATGATTTGCTTGAGGGCGAATGGATTGTCCCTCCGCAAATCTTGGGGACATCGCCGACCTCAAGAAGACTCCTGAGTGATTGATTGTCCTCATCGAATTACCTTGAACAATAAGTTTCCATTGAACTCGCTGCAAAATTAGCACCCTCTGCTTCCGAAGGCAGTTGTGGATTTTCCGTTGTTAGATAAGCCGTATTTTTCTCCATTCTAGTTTTTCTCAATATGCTCGTAATCAATCTCCTGTACTCTATTCTTCATTTTGCCATTTTAAGATGATCCCTGTTATTGTTAAAACATTGTTCAGTTGCGTATTCCCTTGTATGGTATGAATGAAAACGATCACAGTTCGAAGCCCCCAAACGTTCAGATAAATTGAAGTTTCCATCAAATGTTTCGGTGGAAAAAAAATTTCCTACAATGAAAATAATGTTTTTCCATCCACGCTAGGGCCGCGGCACACATACTCAAGTTACTCAAATGTACAAGGAGTAAACTAATACGTTCTCAGTATTAAAATTATAATTCTTAACACTTTTAAACAATATGTATGCACTGGTTTAGTCCGAAGAGATTTGGGTAACCCATACGTATGTAGTTTTCCTCTTCAAGTACTAAAGAGTTATGATTAAAATGAAGTAAAATTTCTAATATCTAATTTTTGTGTTGTAGTGTTTTTCTTTTCGGTTGAACCTTTCATTATATAATGATAAGTTAATTATGCATTAGGTAAAAGCTATCTTACAGGCTATACAGTTATAATCATTGCATGACGAATAACTGTCATCTGAGTCAATGCATGGTGTTGTGTTAGGTCAACGTGTTCATACGTCGAACTTGAGCAAAAATTATGAATTTAGATTGTAGCTGTTCAGAATCATAATCTCTTGATTTGCATTTGAAGTCTTCTTTCGGTTTGTTTTTGTTTTAATTGCACTGCCATGCTTATGTTAATCAAAAATATAATTATTGTGCTTACTTCTGCATTATAACCACGAATTTCTCATTCACACGAGAAAACTTTGCTTGGTATTTGGTTGGAAATTTCGAAATAGCTAAGCCTCCTGAACTGAAAAAATATCGTAAGCTCACATGGGAAGGATGATTCATTTTACAGTAAAATTCTTTTTGCTCGTATGTTTCAGCATAATCAAGTTTATACAATTTTAACGACAATCCAACCTCCAGCTTAAACAAAAAAAATCTTTTTGAAATGCCCATTCGAGTAGTGGGCGAGAATTTTCAAGTAAAGCAGAACAACGCGTGCGACGCAAGCGGCCGAATGAAGCATGCCACCCTCATTTTCTAATCGTGCCATCGTGCTGCAGAGCACGTAACTTGGCTACCAGTTGCTTCTTTTTAAGACCCTGCGCCCTGATGAATCAGTATTTCTTTTCCTCTATCCTAATTTACTGTCTATTTCCTGGCCAGGCGAAAGCTCAATGTAAAAGTGTTCTTGTGAATAGTAAAAAATGATTTTCTCAAGAATATCAAAGAAACTCCATGTGAAGCCCATTTTTTTTCTTTTATAATGCTTGAAACTGTCAACCTACTCCTTGCGCTCTTGTAGAGTAACGTTTTGTTCTCTATCCTCGATGCATAAACAGGATTTGAGTTATATGCTTATAATTGATCTGTATCCTAATTTCTCACAGAATCTTTCATTTCTTGACTAGGACTTTCATTGGCTGCTGTATACATTTGCTTTAAAAGTATTTTACTTTTGTGAATCAGATGTCTTCGTGATCAGTTTTACTCTCGAGTTGATGCCCGTTTTATTAATATTTTTCATTTCAAGGAAAAATTTACCATCATATTTACATCCTTCAATCCGTAATTAACAAATTTTATACCAAGGCACTGTTTGGAATTTACTCAGAGTGTAATTTGCATCACTCGCAACTCTCTCAACTCCGTTTAAAGTTATGTTACCCGCTCATCACAGATGTGAGAATGCCTACATAGGACGTGCTACAAAATGAATTTTTCCCAGATTCTTTGCTTCCTGCACTCCTTCCCTGTGTGTACAGCTGTGTGATTGTTGAACCCCCGGTGGGCCTTGCGCTCAATTAAACTGGTTTTATCTTGATTCCGCGCAAATTCGCGTCCCCGTTCATGCACTGCACTCGTGGAAAATAATATTTCCCAACTCCCCCTGTTTTCTTGTCAATATGTTTTCGCTGATCTCAAGTAATGCAACGTATTTCATGCGTGACTAGGACAGGGTTATTGCTGAAATTGCTCAGCTGTTTTTCAGTTTCAAGTAGAGCAATCCCAATTCCTACGTACGGAATTTTGTGTTACAAACAAACCTGTACCGCAATGTGTAGTTACGGCTGTCGCTTGTAAACATTAGTTTCCGAATTTGTATGCAACATATCATAATTTGACTTGGACCAATCATGATTTACACTTTACCCAGCGGGCATTTTAAATAGAGTGTACGATAGCGCTAAGCAGGTTCAGCTACGAATGAACGTGCGGCTCGCTGAAGTGTTGCCATCTGGCACTTGTATAGGTTGTGACGTAAGAACTTCGAGCCGTTTCCCCTGATCTTGACGCACACCGTAATTATATACCGAGCCTTCTGTTTGCGTTCGTTTGGTCTGAAGGTTTTATCAGTTGAATCTTGCGAGGCTTCAGTTAAATTGTTGCTGAAACTACGGAGGATGAAAATGTTCAAAAACATAATCTTTATCTTTGTCATTACGTTATTAGGCATATACGTTTTGAAACGAATGGTTGAATAACAGTTATCTTTCATTACGGTGGGCCCTCAGCTACTTTGTATAGTCGAAAAAGAATTTTATAATGTTTTAATATTTATCGCAAAATTACTGATTTAGAATTACTCTGCTATTAAGTAACCGATCATGTTAGCAGCATAATAAACGCCTGAAGAAAACCAACCCTCATACAAAATGACCCTTTCATTTTCTCTAACGGAACTCAATGCTATTATTCCACCAGAACTGGGCGAAAAATGAGAATCAGTAATAGACCGGAATGTGTTTACACCTGCCAGCCAGTCTCGGTACCTTTGTCCTGCTGAACGCGTTAGCACCAGTGACGAAAGAGTAGTAATGTGTAGCGGATGTTCTCACGATTCAAGTCGCGTAGTCCTCCTTTGTACTGTAAACGGAAAATACGCGCTCAAAGCGAACTGCATTGACAGGAGAAGGAGTCATTTTTGGCAGCGTGAGGACAACATTGCTTGGCTCGAGGGTGTGACAACCTGGCACTAAGTTGGCACGAGCCCTGATGCGTCTTATTTCGTCCACTGCTTGTTGCTGTTCTTCTTGTAGTTCTCTCCTTCACTGATCGTACCTTGCAGTTGTTTTCGTCACCAATGTTGTAGCTCCCTCCCGCTTTGAACGTGCGATAGCTTTTTCCCCTGAGTGATGGCGATATTTATCAACTCTATCTGCTTGCAGACGGGTTGTTGTTTTCATTCTGTAGTTCGTGAAGATTGAAACTATGAAATTGACGAGTACATATTGTGTGAAACACTACGTTGTCGCGCTTGTTCGTCATTTCAAATAGCATTTGCTACGAAAACATAGAATTAAAACTAGGAGATACAGCCATTGATTGATATATCTCTGTATGAGTGAGGATTGCGACCCTGAGCTTAATATTCTGCATGAAAGAACGTCAAGGGACATCTCTTCGCAGTCGTCAAGAGTTGAATTACTTCGAAAGCAACCTCTCACCCATTTAATAGTCCAATAATTTATTTTGGGCTTAGAGCAATTAGTTGTCCAAAACAGGAATGCAATAAACGTTGAATTAAGTTTCAAAAGAAATCGAAAATTCGCTACCAAATTTATTCTCAGGGTACTTGTTAATTAAAGTGATCAATTCAATTAAGTCCGTTTAACATAGAGCTATTTATATCTTTAATTTTCAATACTATTCTATTTTTTTTTCAATTGTAAGAGGTTGCTCAAACTCATAAGAACCTGCAAATAAACTTTTTTTGACAAGTTCGGCCAAATTTTAATTTCAGAATTGACGTTTTTAAATATATTCCTTAATGATTTTATTTTGCGGACAAAGTTCTAGATTCTTGTTGTAAGTGCATTCGGCCTTGAATTAATTTATTCGTCAACTCGTAGGATAGGTTACCTCAATTCTGCCGACGAAAAATTCCAATCTGCACACGAATGTCGTGACGTAACCATATATTTGTTTAAATGACACTTGAAATCCAACTGTTGAATCAAGAAACTTTGGCTCTAATTGTCGGGAAAATACACTGTTTACAATGGAAGACCTCGATCTTGAATACCAATCCTAACGGGTCCCTCCAGTCAGCCAGCTGAATCAAGAGTTTGGACCATTCAAGGAAGCGATTTTTTGCTGGTTCGACTACCTGTTTTCTTAGAAGTTTCATTAAAAATTCTGTTCAAATTCGTCCATGAAACACCGTTTTTGTAATTAAGTGTATACTTTTTTCCTGAGACTGATCGAGATTTGGATACAGGATCTCAGTAGAGCAAAAATTTTTGTCTCCGCTTTGCGGGACCAGGCTTCAGCAATAATGACACATGTACCTGTAGCTTTGATTATTCTGGAATACGCTGTATTTTGATACCTGACGCATTTGTACGCTCTTCACGAGTGTGTGGAATGTTTAAAGAGCGGCCCCCTCAGAGGGATATAACTATTATATCTACGAGATTAAGGGTTCCTACGGGAAAATATGGAAGGTCCCGAGCAGGATAGGTAGGCTTTTTTTTGTTGAAATAGTTCAATTTTTTTGTTTTATGACACCATCTTTCATAGGTTTATTGCTGTCCTATTTGTCAGGACTAACTACTTTCTTCAACTTTGGTCTTGTTCGTAAACTTTTTTCAACTAATATTTTTTATCCATTTTGTGCGTATATTCCGCGATCCCTCAAGTCCATCCTAAATGGTGCCTTCCTCTCTTTGAAACATATTCGTTAGGGAGGCTTAAACTGACTGATCTAATCTTTTGAGAGCGGTGTTCAAATATTCCTACGGGCGTTTCAATTCGGTGCAACTTCCGAGCGATGAACATAAATAAATTATGAGGTGCATCGTACAGTGAGGAGAAACGAATATTCGTACATGCCAAGAATTTTTCATTTCACAAATAAATGACAAATTATGATGAATAAAAATGGCGTGTACCCGATTTTGTGTTTGTACATGAATGTATAAAGTAAGAATCCGCAAAAGAAACAAATAATCGATTAAATATGATATTGCAATTATATTCTATCATGAATGTTTTGGAGTGAAAAAAGTATCCCTGCGGAAAAAATATAATTAATAATTCTGATTTATTATTTCGCAGCATAACATTTATTCAGAAATACAGCAATCAGTCGTTTTCAGTAGTTTATGGTCAACGAGTCTCATATTTTTTTCAAACATTTTTTCCCATGATTCTTTCCAAATTTCTTCAAATTTTTAATTCACGTTGCCCCACAGGGGGATACAATTATTGTATCTATGGGAATTAGCACTCCTAGTAGGAAAATGTGTGAGGGCCCGAGCTGAGAGTTGGGTAGGCCTTCTTTTTCGGTTCACTGCTGTCGTTTTCAGCACCTACTACTTTCTTCTTCAACTTTTATCTTGTTTCATGAACTTCTTTCTCGACTTACTGTTTCTATGCCCCTTCTGCATAGATTCCGCATTCCCTCACCTCCCGACTAAATGATGCCTTCATCCTTCCTCTCTTCGACACGCTCTTTTTTTGAAGCGGTTAGGGAGGCTTAAACTACCATATAATCTATAATCTTTGTCTTTTTTTCACAATGTAGTAAATTTTGTTTCCTTTTTGAACAATTCAAGTGTTTGAAAAAATCTGTTGAACAACCACTTTAAAATGATCGATTTACTGAAAGGGGTAAATAAACTAATTGTTCAAAGGAAAAGTTTTTAAAACAATATTAATATTCTTTTTTATTTTGTACTTTCCAAAAAAAACAAATTTAAAGAGTGACAAATTACATTAAATAACGTTTGAATAAATGAAGTAATTTAGTCTCCTTCGACATACCCTCCATTCCCTCCATTTCTCACAAGGCAAGTATAACTTCTAGCTACCATTGAACGAAGAGTTTTGCGGATTATTTCAGTATTTTCTTTCAGTTCTTGAAACACTCCTTCAATTCATTGTCGAAGAATAATTAATGATGGAGGTGATACACACTTGGTGGTGTGTAGGATAAATCATTGTGAAATTATTTTTAACAGTAGGCATTGAGAAATGAAGAACACCAGTGTTGTTTTTAAAACTCTTCCTTTGAACAATGTTTTTCTACCTTTTTCAGTAAATCAATCCTTGTAAAGTGTAACCAGTCTCAATTTACAACCGATTTTCAAAAACTTAAATTATTCGAAAAGGAAACAAAATTTACTACGTTATGAAAAAAAGGCAATTCAAATATGTTAATTTAAAACAGATATATAATCATTTAAAAAGTCGGGGACATTTGTGGGACACCTGGTATATAAGGGAATTATTACATCCAGGGGGAAAATATGAGGTAGGCCTTCTTTTTGTTGAAATAAAATGTTTAATGTTGTTTAGGTTTTATCTTGGTTCATAAACTTCTTTCTCAATTTAATATTTCTATGCCCCTTCTGCATGGATTCTGCGTACCCTCTTCTCCACACTAAAGGGTGTCTTCCTCCTTTCTCTCTTTGGCGCACTTTTTCTTACCGGTTTGGGAGGCTCAAACTAACATCTAATTTAAGCTAAGAGTTAGGTAAGCTTTCATTTTGTTGAGGTAAAATGGTTATTGTTTTATTACGAACCTTTTTCTGGGGTTCACTGCTTTCCTTTTTACGGCACCTCGTTCACCTTGTTTCATGTCTTTTCAAGTTACTGTTTCTATGTGCAAGGATCCTGTACGAGAACACGACTTGTACAGATTCCGTGTTCCCTTCAACTCCTTACTAGATGGCACCCTCATCCTTCCTCTCTTTGAACATCATTGTTGTTGTTGTAAGGGAGGTCGAAACTAACTTAAAATCAATCATTAACACGTTGACTACGTATTGGGACAGATGTGTACCACTAGGTATATTGTTCATTTATTCACCATCGTACACACGTAACCTGACCTAACTAACCAAATCAATCTTTCGATCCGCGCAATTGTGGTCAACGTGTTGAACTAACTTTTCGTATCTAATTTACTACTATCGTGTCTTCATCTAATCCGATGCCAACGTGTAGCGCAGTGTGCGGATGTGAACTTGAAAATATTTCAGTAATGGACTTCACGACTTGAACAGACCTCGAATACTCGAAAATTACTCGACCTTTAAGAACATATCAATGTTATGTAATACTTTAATATTTCATTTTAATGATGTCGCCAATTTTTAGTCTGCCCAGTTCCATTCTTCAATCACAATCAAATATTTTAATCAAGGCTTTCTTCCTACTAAGCAATCGTGCGCAATTCTGTTCTCTGCAGATTTTTTCCATTCATAGCGAAATGCTTGTGCTACTTCAGTGTTTAACGTAACTCGCCAGTATTCAATCACGTCTTCGGAAGATTGGCGTGGATTTTCAATTTTTAAATGAGTGTAAAGTGCATGAAAATAAGTCACAAATTATATTTATGTAAATCATGGTGTTTTTTTGCCTACTTCCCACAGAATCAAATTACCTCCACTTTTGATGCTGTTCAAAGTGAAACGGTATTTTATATTAGCAAAACTCATTATTTTAATGCATGGCACACGTCAAATGTGGTAAAAAAAATTCCCTAGATGATTCTGTGTGAGACTGCCGAAAGAGATATCAGTTTTTTTGCAATGGACCTAAGGTAAATTTGAAATGCTATTTTCAAATTAGCATTGCAAACCCGAAAACAAAATTCATTTCACGTTTGTTATGTCAAGTTCGGGTTTAGTGAATTTGAAATAATTTAATTCACAAGTACAGTTAAATTAACAAGTGGTGTACAATGTGCAATTTTACAATTGTTTTTTCTTTGTCACAAACTGCCATGGATCATGTATTGTGGAAGGTAACCAAACCAGTCGATGGTTCACAGTCTATCCACTTCAAGCGAATTGCCGAGACCAATGGAATTCTAAATCAAAAGGGTTTTCAATGACCAGATTTTGCGTTACTCATGTTTACAACATTCTTTTATTAGGTACCAAACTTTAACGTTCAATTTTCGAAATGTGGCTAAAATCTTGAGGGTGAATTAGAGACATGTGTTATAAATTATTACCTTAAAAACAAGATTCCTACCTGCAACTGATCTGGGCAGACATGTCTTGCTGTGAGACGTGTAGTGCCGATGTAGATCCATTCCGAATTTAGAATCGCATACGGAGTAAGGGAAATAATGTGACCATGCTACAAAATAAGTGAGCTTTATTCGATGCAACTTATACAAACATAATTGCAGTATAAACGTCATCATACTCATTAGATTATTCTTTCATTCGGTATGCGCCATCGGCGATCCATTTCACATTTACACTATTATTTGGACACGATTCATTAGTTAGACATACAAACTTCAAACGAAGTTTTTTTTTACAAAAATTGCATCATGCACGCCCAATACATTTTTATAGCAATGATGATTGGGAGATGATTAGTTATACTCATCAGAATATTTTACTATCACTCATGTTACATGGCAGGATATATTTACAAAAGTAAATTTCATGTCATTTCTCCACTGACAACTAAATGGTAACAGCTAGAAAATAAGAACAGCGCACTATATCACTTATTGATCTAAACTTCAAGCATTGCCACTTGCGTTTCTCCCAACAAGAACCCATTCCGCAATTAACTGCTTCCACATTTAACGAGGCATGCAAGGCCCCAAGACGTAACTTACGCTTCTAGGTGCGAGAAAAAGGGCAACAAATTGATGAAGCCTTAACAGAGCCATAGAATGAAAACTAATGGCTTTCCTCAACTTCAGCATCATACTCACGAAACATCAATTGAGTTCAAGTTCTTTCAACAACATGGATCATCACCCTATTGACGAGAGCAAATTAAACACAATTCGACAAAATGAAAAGGAAGAAAAAATGATTATAAACATGATGAATTGTGATGAACTATTGTTAGGGGAAAGATTAGGAAGCATAGTATGCACTCGCAGCGGAAGGACGATTTTTCTCATCAAGGGAATGAAACACAATACTCGCTATGCATTAAAAAAAAGCTTCACATAATGGCAAACAAGGAAAACTTTGGGCTGATCATAAAGTGTATTTGAAAATAAATACCATAAAATCATAGCAGATCCTGCTACAACAGCGCACTATCGTTACTAACGAGTCTCTAGATTACAAATGGTATGCATATGCTTTGCCTCATCTTGTGCCTTCACATACTAAACGCAACTACATATGTAACACCAAATGCAATCAGACAACTAGTTACAAAGTTGATATCAGTTTTGACAAAATGAGTACGCTTAACGAAGCACAATCCAAATCAATTGTCGGTACACATGACTCAATTCTTCAATATACATTGATACCATCAACAACAGATCTGCTTCCACAGATGTAGAGTGATGAATTAATGCGTGCGCTCTTGAACTAAATTTTCTGCAATTTTATACGAAGGAAAAGTGAGACTGTATTCAAGTACTCTTGAATTTTCAAATTTGTATGCTTAAATAACTCTCCAGTTAATCATTTACAGAAGCTGCAAAGATCCATGATTGAGGCAGATATATGAACTATGAACGAAAGATTCACAACCTTTCAGATGTAAATCATCATTCACGTATGAATACTTTCAATGAAGAAACTTATAAAAGCATTGGATTAAATATTGATGATGACGCCAACTATACAGGTTGTAGAGCTACCACTCATTGATTGGATAAGTTTAATTCAGATTCAAGGTATGCCTAGGGATTGGCAGATGGGTGCTGTAGCTGTTGAAGTGCTTCGGGAGAGGCGTACTTTCTAAGGACAGTATTTTCATATTCCAAGTGATTGATCCGTTCCATTAGCTCACCAATTCGCTCCTTTAATACGTCCACCTCTTCTCGTACAGCAAACATCAGATGAGATTTCACCAGATCCTGCGCAAGAAGAAAAAAAATTATGTAGAGGCACTTAGGGAAAGATTGCAGTCACATAATCACATAATGAGGTGCCGATGGCATCGGCACCTCATACTCAACATTATTCATACAAAAAGGCACTCGGAAATGTTTCGCCTAAATATAAGTTTACAAACGGAAGTAACAGCAATAAAACAATCTATTTCTGAAAAATGTCGAACACAAAGTGAAATAAATACGAGCTAAATCCCTGGCAAGTTCCAATTGCCTTAACACTTGCTGACTGCATGTCCAAATCTTGAGGAAAAATGTCAACGTACCGAACGCAGCCCATATATAAAGCGGTGCAGACGAAGTCCACGACACTTCCTACAATTTATATAATTTATTTATGCAAAAACCTTTATTTTTACAATAGCAACAGACGACACCAAATGAACATGCATTTCTGCAAAACGCCACTTCTTCTCCACTTACTAAATCAGGAACGAAAAGAAGGACGTTGTCACTCTCCAGTTGAACGTCGTATATAAAAGAATCTTTCCGAGAAGCCTCTGTTGTTGAATCATTTGTAATTCCTTTAGCCGGCGCTGAACTTCTTCTTGGTACATTCTTGTCTCGTACAGACTTTGGTTTAACAATAGGAGTATTCAGGTTTGACGTACGTTTTGATTCTCTTCTACTATAACTAGAGAAAGGATTCGAAGCAGCAGGAGACTCGGGAAAAAGTGAATGAGACGATGAGCTTTCTGAAGAAATAGATAAGTCAGAGATGCTTGGCATATCTGAAAACCCGGATGATTGAGACGATGATAAATTTGCGATAGATGCATCTGAAGAGTATGACGATGTACTTGTCGTACGAGAATAGGAATGCATTGGTGTGTCCAAAGGTGAGGACGAATTGGGAGACGGCGAGCAAGGTTCGTACGGAGTTTGGTGCGCAAACTGGTACGTATCATCGTAAGGAATGGTAGAAAATTGTGGCTGAATGCATTCACCGTACTGTGATAGTGGATTCAACTGCGGTTCAGGTGAATGCGGATAAACAGCCATACCCAAAACACCATCAGAATGAACGCCTGAGGAGAAATTGCGGTCGAGTGCCTCCATATGCATTTTGTGTTCAGCACAATGATGGGTTTATCTTGATGAAAGAAAGTTAACCGACAATACAACACTTGATCACTATTATCAATACGTTCTAGCGAACGTTATGAAGCTTTTCCGAAACGATCGTATAAACACCGTAGATTGAAGGCGCTTAACGCTTAGCATTAACTTGCGTATGTACGAAGACTCACACCTCTCACCACAAGGGTTTGCTCGGAACTGGCGAGCTTGGGCCATAGAAGAGACTTTTATACGTCACAACCCCCGTCCCGCTCCCTCCTCACCTTCCCGCACTACGCACAAACGTACGAACTATAGGCTGCCATAGCGCAGACCAGTGTTCAACTTCATCACGACAACATGAAAGAATAATTCCCGTCTAGAACAAGCAATCCATTTTTCGTTGAGCTGAACATTTTAAGAAAATGGTTTAATGAAGCTTTTTATACTCCAAATTAGGGACTTGAATTGCAGAAATTGGCGACTCCACACAACTAACAACTAAGTTGAGCTGCCAGCTTTTTGTCAGCTTACAGAAAAACTAGTAATCGAGCAACACACAAGGCAAGGTTGATCTTAAAAATAGCGCGTCTGACCTGTCATACAAATATCACTTGTGCTTCACGTACACCTATGCGAGACACCGCTTGAACAACACATGAAAAAAATCACGCAAAATGCAGTTTACGAATGAGTTCCCCTTCTGTATCAAACAGTGTGAGTTCATACAATTCAACTCGAATACAACACGGAAGCGATAGGAGAAAACTTGGCAGTAAAATTTCACAACAGGTTTAGTTTCATTATGTCACTTCTAAGCTAAATTTATCAATGAAATACCCAGCAAAGAAAATTTCAGTCGAAAGAACTGCGAAGGGGCCAAAAAATACGAATCGTGTTACCTCACGACGGAATTAATCGCTTTGGGTAACATAATACCAGGAGTTAAAAGAATATCTTTCACTGCACCGCTAAAAATGCCACATGTCAAGGAATGAACGAAAAAATTATCGAATACACTTTTCAAACTTGTTCGTTGACGATACGACAGTAACGTACTGTTTGAAGAAAATAAATTGAAACATGCTCAAACAGTAAAACAAACCTGAATCCAAAAAGTGTTATAAGCTTTGTTTTGAATATTTTGAGACCAATGACTATATAATGATTGGAAAGTTCGCCACTCATCCTGATGAAGGACAGGAAAGATGCAGTTTTAAAAATAGAACTTTCCACACTGAACGAAGAAATTAACGACACCAAGAAATGTTAAAATGTCGTCATCACTTCAGGGGATAATTTTATTCCCCTTCTCCTCTAAAAAGGGAAAATATGGAAAAGCAGACTCAACCATCCTCAGTGATTCGGTGTTAAGACACGAGTACTCTCAAACCCCCCAAAGGCATACATGAGGTTTTCTCATACAACGGTATGAGGGTAGATAACGATTTTAGCTTAATTTTTAAAGTAAATGTGGGATTATTTGCTCAGTAACTTTTCATTGCAGAAGTTTTTTCCTAAATAAAAAATTGAGTTCATAGATTTAATCGAATATTTATAGGTCTCGCTGGAGAACTGCAGTATCAGCAAAAAAGCTGCACTTCGGATCTTTGAATAATTAAACCCAAAATCCTTCACAGTCCATTTACTTTAATTCCACCAATGAAGCCCATTGACTCCAATTCCAGTGAATCTACCCCACTGTTCTTCAAATACTCTATACCAACACGTCGAGTGTTTCACATACAAGTCGTACCACAGCGACGAGAAAATGATCTTGAAGCTGTTCATCATCAACCTAACGTGGTTTTGCTACCGTTTATAATCTTCCGAGACTTCTCTGGAGTCCACTGCTTATAATAGCAAAAAGAGGCTTTTTTCATGGCTTTGTTGAGGGCGGGTTTTCCGGCAGCGCATCAATAAAGGTCTTGTGCAATCGAAGTTGGGTCGTTCTTAGAATAACGTATTTTAGAGCAGGATATTTTTCTGCGACCGATGGCTGTTGTGCCTAAATTTGACATTGCTTCATCTTGCCATGTCATTCAGTGTAGAAGTCTTTCATGTGTCCAAGACCCCCTGAAATGTCGGTAAGGGAGAGGAGGCAGATCGGCGACTTTTTTCAAGTTATACTGATATTTTGCAGAAATCTGGGTACAATTCTGGGTACAAAGGAATTGATTTAACGTCAAAGAAGGTGGGAATGGGCAAAATGAGCATTATGGAGCAGCATGAAAGGAATTCCTTCACACCAGTTCAAACAGCTTACTTACTGAAACGCTTTTTGTTTATGGACAGTGGAGCCAGTACATTGCGTCATTAAGAAACACCAATTTTGATGAGGAAAAAGTAGATAGCCTCGGAAAATTTCACGTTCATTTTTTTTGGGGTAGAAAATATGTACACATCTCAAGTCTGCTATTACGCAGTACCTAGAAATCGCATGCTCTGCTTTAATACATTCAAGACATACTTTGGCTATTTGGTAACACTATAAGTAGATTTAAATTTTGTTCTTGTAATTACTTACATATTCAAATGAAAATGGTACTTTAATTATCAAGAATTGAGTAGAACGATTACAACTTCTCACATCATACATTATGGGCGATAGCTTGTTTTCAAATTTGATTCCTTTTGATAAAAACCTAGCATTATTTAGAAAACTCAATGATTCGAGATCGTGGAATTTCAATCGCCAGTGAACTACTTTAAAAATATTTGGACAGTAAACACGAGAAAGGTGAGAGAAGCCTCCAAATCAATTCAATTGCGCCAGATGGGATGCTGTTAAGAGTCGAGTAAATTTCATCAATTCGATACATATTAAGATTAGAAATTAATGAGAAGAAAATAATGTTTCTTGGATTAGATAAGTTAATTTAAGTTTTCCTAACTGCAACAAAGGCGTTCCAAAGGAAGGATTGATGATGGCACCATTTAATATGGAGGTAAAGATACGCAGAATCTATGCACACGGTGTGTTCCCAAACAAGATCCCCTGCGCACAGAAACAGTAAGTTGTGAATGAAGGTCTTGAATTATATAAAAAAGACGAAAGTTGAAGAAGATTGTCAGAAGTAAAAAACAGGGCAGCAGTGACCAAAAAAAGATAAAAAAAAATATCAGTAAAAAGTCTTACTCAACCCTCAGCTCGGAACCTCATTTTTCCCCCGGGAGCGCTAATTCCCTTAGCTACAATAGTTGTATCCCCCGAGAGGATAAGTTTCTCAGAAGAAAGCAATTACGAAGAAAAACAGGATATCAGAGAATCGAAGAAAAACAGGATATCAGAGAATCGAAGAAAAACAGGATATCAGAGAATCGAAGAAAAATTATTCGAAATGAAACAAAAAACATTTATTTTTAAACAAAATGAAAGCTTGCTTAACCTTCAGCTCGAAACGTCACATTTTTCCTCTGGGAGTGCCAATTTCCAATGATACAATGGTTGCACTTTCCCGAGATCTGGACCTTGCCTGAGACCTGGTCACATGGTAAATGATTGGGAAAAAAATTATTTTTATAAAATAAGTGCTACCTACGCATGAATTAACATTACTTTGGCAAGAATTATAACAATCAAACCTCGTTTTGAATTGTAGAACTGATGAGAAAATGGCTACGCTTATCGCATTTTTTATTATTATATAAGAAAGTTTTAGCCTCCCTTAACCACGACAAAGATGTTCTAAGAGAGGAAGGAGGAAGGCACCATTTAGTATGGAGTTGAGGAAACGTGGAATCTATGCACAAGGTGCACAGAAACAGTAAGCAAAGAAAGAAGTTCATGAAACAAGAAAAAGTTGAAGAAGAAAGTGGTAGGAGCTGAAAAACAGGACAGCAGTGAACCGAAAAAAGATGGTCCGTAACAGAACAAAAACCTATTTTATTTTAACAAAAAGGAAGCCTACTTAACCCTTAGCTCGGGCCCTCACATTTTCCCCCTGGGAGCGCTGATTCCCATAGATACAATAGTTGTATCCCCCTGAGGGGTACGCTTATCGCAAAGAAATAGATCTTTTTTACCAGTTAGGAGCTAGATTTTGGAGTTTTCAAACAAAAGAGAAAAATTTACACTCGTGAATCACGCGTCAAGAAACCACGGAGTGAAATATTGTCATTACAACGAGAACTGAATTGAATTATTCATAATTAGAACGAAAATTGCTTGCTTTTACTGCAAAAAATAGATAAACCATTCGAATAATTGGCAAAACGGAGTTTCGGCAGTAACTGCAAACACGAAGGCTCATCAGCGATAAAAGCAGTTATAACAAGCAGTATCAATGGAATCAAGGTCAAGAGGTAGAAGCCAGTGACAAATTTAATGTAAGCGATAAGAACACATACAAAAAACATAGCCCCTAAAAACATTAGGAAAATTATTTTTTAGGTAGAGATACCAAAATTTCGTCAGATTTCCCATTTAAACATCAAAGTGACGTTGGTTTTTTAAATATATAAACCAAAATATAGATGGTGATGTATCTTTCAAAATCACTTAATCTATTCCTTCTACAAAGTAAGGAACACATACGGACTACTAACCAACACTCCGGCAAGATTATTGTAACTTGAGATAAAAGTTAAAATGTGATCTAACTTTCGCTACGCTGTAGAAAAAGAACGACTATTAGGCTGAGACACACTTGCTGATTTACTGGAAGCCTAAATTAGACGTCAGACTCAACAGAAACAAATCTGATTGGCAATACAAGGCTCAGCAATACAGATTTAGATTTTGAAGAAATCAAGGTAAGAAGTGTAACTTTTTCTATCATTATCCTCTTAAACAATGAATAAAACAAAAATGCCGTTCCAGAAAATCTAAATCGTAGGAAATCGTTTCCATAAGCTCAGCTCAGATTAGAAAGGCGGTATTTCAAAATGTTTTCGCTGCTAATTCGCTAAAAAATTGAAATCAAACCTTAGCTTACACGAGGAAACGATAAGATGTATCATCTTGCTTACTTCAAACTAAATATTTTGATAGTCACAGAAACTCCTTATGGCATACAAGTGACAAAAACTTGTTCAATAAAAAACAAACAAACGTGGAAGTACTAATGCGAAATATGAATAATGTATATTAGGAAAATAATCATTCAAATATCTCAACATGAGCAACTCATCGAAATGAAGTAGCGTCGCGTAATTCAAAAAATATATTTATTTACAGTTTGTCAAGAAATGCAATTTAACACAAACATTTAATGATGATCTTTGGTAATCTCATAATCGAACAAGTCAAAAAAAGTTAACATTAGAAACACTTAGTGCTGCAGATGCAGCACATGAACGCACACAACTGAGCGAGGAGGGTGCCGGAGCCGGCTGTCCTAGAAGGTCATTGAGAGTCATGCAGCTAGCACGTGAACAATCATGCGCGAACCAACTCGAAACATGTGCGTAGGACTCGATGCGTAAGAAAGATAATTCCTAAGTTCAAACTCATGGATCATGGGGCTTCCATGTAAAATTGAACGAAAAATGTTTAAAAAGAAGCAAAACTAAAGAATATAAATTAGTACTTTCTTCAATCCCGAACAGGGAATATTAGAATTCGGAGAAATTACGCTTTACTTATTATTATTTTGGCAAAAAATTCAATTAGAAGATCAATCAGCAATATAACAAACAACATACGGTATTTATCTTACCACCTACGACGTAAATAGCTTCATATCGAAAACAAGGAAAATTTAGTCAATATCAGATTTGATAATTAAGTTAGCGCCTTTTTAATAGCATCAAAGACGTAAAAAAAAAAAGGATGAAGGTAGCGTTTAGTATGGAGTTAAGGGATAGATTCAACAATTTTAGTCCTTTGATGGAAGAAAATATTAGAAAGTATTTTAAAGTGAACATCTCCAGTGTCAAAAAAATTAATCCTCCAATCTTCATTGCCGTTATAAGAGATTATCATCGTAATTCACATTTTATTTGATTTCGAGTGCAAAAGGAAAGTAACCCCATAGAATATTTTATACTTCGAAAAGTCATGAGGCAAGAATGAGAACCTTTTATATAGTTTCTCAAAAGACGATCACCATTTGAGTCTGGGCGGCGAAGTGATCGCGTGAGAGGTACGAGATTCAGGATTAAAACATAAAACCTATTTCTTCAAAGAATCTCATTGCCTCTCGACGAACTCTATGAAGATGAATCGTGCTTCTCTAGCAGTTTTCGAGTTGGATGAAACTTGAACACTAGTTTACATAATTTACGCATCTAATATTTATAATTAAGATAAAACATTAAACTTGGTTTTCTTTGTAAAACGCTTCCACCGGAACTTTAATTCAAGAAGACTCAGTACCCTATTTTCAGACGTGTGCTCATCACCATACTTTGTACAATTTTGGACTATAATTTTATGATGGTAAACTTGGAGCATAAAGCATAGTAAAATTTGCAAATGAAAGAAGGAAATTCACAAGAGAAAATAAAAATTTAAATGTTTGGTTGAAATTATTTCGACTCGACAGTCATGAATAATGGAGGCCAGTCAAGCTACAAATGGTGCATGTACAACACTAGAAGGGTAGCTCACCTCCGCTTTATCTTATCTGTAAGCCCTTACACATGAGATACGGCAGCACAAAGAAGATCCACAGCATACCAAACCGAGCTTGCATAGCAACACAACGAAAATAGGTCGTTAACCTGCCTAGACAGTCAGTGTTCAATAATTATTGAAAGAAAAAGGCATAACTATCAACACAGCAATCAATAAATAGATTATGTAAGTCATTCAGGTACTATTTACAAGAGCTAACAATTACTACTTGGTTTGTTTTTCTGCTTTCATATTTAACATAATTGAGCACAAATCTGCGCTGCTAACATATCAAACAGCTGTTCTCGCATTGTCTAAATTAATTTAATTTTAAATTTAATAAATAGATGCGAGCACCAACAATGTGATATTTACTTAAAAATGTACAACAGGCATCGACATATAAGCGCCAATGTTGACAATGATGAAAATGCTGATTGCTGATCTTAGTTTTTTGAGTAATTTGACCCTATCAAGAATTTGTAAAGGAAGATTTTACTAAATCAATAAATACATCACATGCGTGTATGTCATTCACTATAATTTAAACACACCGGCGTTTCTAGAGACAGTAATGTAACTTTAAAATATGAATAAATTTAGTAGTTTTTTTACCGACAGGAACAACAAAAAGATAATCCATCGCGCTCTTGATTCTAGAACATTTTCTCAGCTCTTTTCAACGAGAAAATAATAAATTACTTTCAACTCCCAGCCGATTCCCACATATAATTGTGCTAGTTAGCGATAATTCTATGGAGCACTCTTGACGACTGCGTAGCCTTAGAAGTAGAACAAGGCATTTCAAGTAACTGTAATGTGTTCACATGAATTTCCCTGCTTTTCGATTGCATGTGATCCGTAAACCACGAGTGTGATGAGGGTCCAGCTAGGAGACATCGTAAGAAGACTAAAGTTAAAAAGAATATCGCGACAAGATCATGTCACTGAACATTTTCCACGTCAGGTTAAGAGATCAAACCGCACGGCGAGCTGAGCAACCATGTATCGACGATAGAATATACATAAGTCTGGTCTAGATCATATCGCTGAACGTGTCCAGGCTAAGAGCTTCTCGACACTTTTATTCTCACAATATGCTACAAAGCTATAACTTGCTCCCTATGACTAACGCATGAAACCTAATTTTTTTAAAAGCTTTTGATATTCAGGTATCTAACACGAAAGATATTGCCTCACATTACCCACAATAGCTTATAACTACGCATCCGAAGAGACGAATTACAAGTTTAAAAAGCCGTTGAAGTTTTACAATATTTATAATCAGCGCCTCAGAATAATTTAAGTCTTAAAAACCATTACATGTAGTAAAAAACACAGTCTCACGTAGAAGAAGGAATGCTCTGATAAGAAAGAAGGTTGCTCTGTGGGTGCGTGATAGTCACGTTTTAAGCAGTGAAGAAAGCTCACTTGGCGATGACTTCCTAAAAATGTTCACAACGAATCACCTGTTCAGCTGATAGAGAACTAGACAAAAACGGCAGTAAAAAATAGGAACAAGAGAAGGGGAAGGGGGAAGGAGCAGAGGCAGAGGCAGACAGCACGGCGTCTGAGAGTTTAAGTGGCCCCTGCACCCCTCCTCGCTCTCGCCCCTCGTGCGCCCGTCCCACATGCAGTTCACGCCAACCCTAGCCCCTCTCTTCAGCAGAGTAACGTCACCACCTTAGGACATGCACTTCCGCGACCCCTGCTCAACTCGGCTGTTGCTATGGGCGTACCACTGAGCCCCCCTCTCACCCTTTCCCACATGCATGGATGTGACACCTTGGGTGCAATTAAACAAGGCGTATATCAGATTATAAGTTAGTTTAAGCCTCCTTAACCGCTAAAAAAAAAGCGTATCGAAGAGAGGAAGGAGGAAGGCACCATTTAGTATGGAGATAAGGAAATGCGGAATCTATGCAGAAGGGGCATAGAAACAGTGAGTTGAGAAAAAAAAAGTTCATGAAGCAAGAGAAAAGTTCAAGAAGAAAGTAGTGTTTGCTGAAAAACAAGACAGCAGTGAACCGAAAAAAGGTGGTCCTTAACATAACAAAAACATTTTATTTCAACAAAAAGAATGCCTACCTAACTCTCAGCTCGGACCCTCACACATTTTCGCCGTCAGGGGGGGGGGGTCGCTTAATTAAAAAATATAAAAGCGCATTACCAACTTGCAATGTTGCAACTAACAGCATGCCACAAGGGTAACTATACTTTCACAAGAGAGATAACGTTGCAAAATAAATAATGTTATCAGTCTAACCTGAAAACATAATAGATAACGAAAGATAAAGTATCTCTGAGTCTGTCAACGCGACAAGTTGTCAAGATATATGAATATGTGCGTGTTTTTAAACCTCAAACGCTACTCGTATGACAGCATTCAAGAAAAATAGGAACCTTCTGAAGGAAGGGCAAAGATCCTGCTCTAGATTCATTAACTGCGACAAGTTACATAAATAATAACACGTGTATATTTCTAAAAACAATTCTCCGAAGTTGTAGCAGTATTTAACTTAGTTTTATGTTTCAAACCCAATACTTTTTGAAGACCAAGCAATTAATGAATTTGGCTCCGTCAATGAGAGAGATTCACTCATAGAACACTCGTCTAAATTGAAAAAGAATGTTCACAACGAATCTGTGACTGCTCTTCTCATCAGAGAAACTACATAAATTGGGCCTCAAAGTTTACAAGTAAAATGAGAATACGGGTATGAGCAACCGTTAAAAGGGCCGAACAAAAAATTGAATTGATAAATTTCCGCCAATGTGGCATTCACTTTTAATACGAATCCCTCCGTCATAAACATCTGACACAGATAGACTAAAAATGTCTTTAGAAAAAAAAAAATTTAGCAAGAATAATAGAAGAGAAATTCAACTTCATAATATGCAGCCTTGGCCGTTCACCATAGAAGGATGACTAGCGAAAGTAGAATCTTGCACTCGTGCTAACCAGAATGTACGTAGAAGACCCACCAAGTAAGCCAAAGATGAAATACAGAATTAAATCAGTACTTGCTGAAAACGGAATAATGAGAATTTATGATAAACATGAATCATCAAAAATGCTAACATAATGCAGTGACAGCAACATTGCTCGTACAAAATTTAGCCAAAACCACAGCAACCTTAGCATTTCAAGTATTGGATCTAGAAGTAACAGTTGAAATCCATTTTATTTCGAAATGTATTTCTCCACAACAAAGGCGTACCTAAGAGAGGAGGGCACCATTTAGTATGGAGTTAGGGGAACCCGGAATCCATGCATAAGGTGCGTAGAAACAGTTAAGTTGAGAAACAACTTTGTAAAACAAGATATACATAGGTTGAAGAAGGAAATAGTACGTGTTGAAAACAGAATATTAGTAAACCGTAAAAAAGTCCGTTATAAAACAAAAAATCTCTTCTAACCTAGTCATAGAGAATAACAATAGAACGGGAACGATGTTCCTTGCATCTTACTATCAGAATCGTGCTTTTAAAAGTTGTATATCACATGTTTACCACGAATATTAACCGGTAAATTCAGCACCAGAAATTAGCGTCATTTAGGCAGCGTGAAACTAAAGTAAATTCTCCTCGATACTACATATAATTGCCTCGCAAATCCATCCAATAAAGTACACCTACAATATTTAAGTTCCTGCAGTTGTTTTCTAAACAGATCGAAGGTCAACAACAAATAGATGACCATGGCAACTTATCAGTGCTATTTCTATGCTTCGAAATAATTAATACTTATTCATTAATACACTTAGGCTAGTTCTTTTCATTTCATCTTAATTATATAGAATCAATGTCATGTGTCGGCTAATAGCGATAGGAACAAAATTTATCCTTGGCTGTTAAATTAGATTAGATTATTTGTTAGTTTAAGCCTCCCTAACCGATGGGAAAAAAAAGTATCGAAGAAAGGAGGATGGCACCATTTAGTTTGGAGATAAGGGAATGTGGATTCCATGCAGAAGAGGCATAGAAACAGTAAGTCGAGAAAGAAGTTCATGAAACAAGACAAAAGTTGAAAAAGAAAGAAGTGCTGAAAATCAGGACAGCAGTGAACCAAAAAAAGGCAGTCCTTAACGTAAGATAGTAAAAAATATTTTATTTCAACAAAAAGAAAGCTTTCCTAACTCTTAGCTCGGACCCTCACACATTTTCCCCCTGGGCGTGCTAATTCCCACAGATACAATAGTTGTGTCCCCTTGTTTGTCGTATATAGTTGTATAGTCGCTGTTGGAATGTAACCTAACCTTGCAGGTACAACTGCACTCTGGCTCTTAACATGCGTAATTTTCGTCTAAATTAAAATGATGAATGGACAAAGAAAGAGATTCAATTTATCTCTAACCTTAACTGTCAACCTAGAAATAATGGCACTTCTATGAAAGGAAGACTACTCAGTGAAAAGGTTTGCCAAGACCATGTATATACCTTTCAAGGGTGGAGCGAAGACCCAGGTATGCAGGTCGTGACAAAAATACTTTTCTTGCGCTCGCCCCACAGCAACCAAACCAACTATCGCCAGCCTCATAGCTCAGTGTACCTTAGAGAAAACGTCTCCAATTCAAAAATTTGAGTAAAAAATAATCACAATCCAGTGGAGACAGTAAAATAGGAAAACTGAAAAGACTGTGTTGAACTGCTGTTATGATTCGATCAAACCTGAAGAAATGTGCTTGGTCCATAGGAAGTCATTTTCATCGCCTATAAGTGCACTCCCTTAAAATGATGGTTATAAATATGGAGTTGTCAGACATCTAGGAAGCAGACGATCAACGCTAAACATAACTTCCTGATAATCTCACTGGCACGACTCGCCCACACAGAGCACTCTCACAACGTAAGGGTTGTATTATAAATTATCATCTTGCAAAGAATTTGATTAAAATAATCTACTTCATATTGGTTTTCAGTTTATAAACAAGTACTGCAACATGAAGAATATAGAAACATTTAAGTTTCCAGGTATAAAAAAAGAAAATTTACAGCACCTAGGCCGAGATCTAATTTAGTCTTCGAGAAACAAGAGCTTAACACATTATCTAGGATCTTTCGTGGCATTAAGAACGTGAAGAACTAACAATAAACTGAACATACGAATTCGCAGAAACCTGCTAGCGTTTCAACAGATTAACTGCGATGTGACCCACCGGTGATCACTGAGAGGATTTTTTATAATGCTGCTGACCAACCAGTAGTCACAAACTCAATTTTCTTAAATACTTTATGAAAACTAAATGACGGCAACATCTATTGAATGCTCATTACTTTCAAAATTCATCTCTAAAATCAACTCTAATTTCAGTTTAATCCGCCGCAGATAACGCGATAAAAATGAACTGATAATCTGAAAACAATTGCTAAAAGCACGTCTCAGGAATCAACTCAATGGATCTACGAATACAAAAATAGATTATATGGTGAGCGTAAGAGGTGAAAAGGAATATCCCTGTGGACAAGTGTGACCTGAATAAAATTATGGCAAACGATCATAAAGCTCTCGTGTCCTGCTACTGAGACAATTTTTAGCCGTGCAATCGTGAAATACCTCATTGCGTCATAGATGACAAAGGGAAACTGGAGTCGAACTACGTAACCATCAACGCCTTACCATAAACTACAAATAATTCTCTTTGTCGTCCGAGTATTACATATCAAAAAAATTTGATCGACCCGTGACCTTACGGCGACATCACGGATAGAACCTATTGGAAAAGAAAACGAATTACTTTAAAAAGAACAAAAAAGAGCAGAAAATTCATCTATAATCTATATCAACGAGATATGTAATACAAGATAGTTTTTCAGTCACTCATGGTCACCGTGCCTTACATTATATTTTACTCTCCAATAAAAGAATATAATTTCCTACCCCTTTAGTTTTCACTTTACAGCCCATGTGTGGCAAGACAAGTTAGGGTAATACAGGAAGAAAATACACTGATTAAAATACTATTTCGTGCGCTTGATAAAATTATGAATAATCAATGATTTGAACGTGAAAGAAAATATCGATAACGAAAAATAAGCCTTGCGACAGCACAGTGAACGAAACATTAGCTAAAGAACTATGCGTGGCTGCAAATCAACATTTGCGTGCATCTTGGAGAATAATACCTTTCAAGATCGTATAGTTATCGACGGTAAGTCAATATACTGTAATTCTGCAACACCTTGCACTTCAACAATACGTTCATGTTGAACACAACCTTGAAGAAATAATTACGAAATGTATACAACGCAAATGCAGGGGCCGAACAGCCTTTCTTGAACAGACTCAATAGGATAACGGACGTCTTCAGACTAGCTGCAGCAACGGGCTGGGACTTCTACGCTAAAAAGTGTTGATTAACAGTAACTGAACTCTATCAAGTCCAACACTACGAGAAAGATTTCTAAACTCTAGGATATGAAACCGTTATACCGGGAAAACTTATTTTCTTGTACTTGCATTAAGTATGCAATATTTCAATGAAGTTTACTGAACGTAGTGCAGCAACATCTCACTTTTAGTAACAACGAACAAGATTATCAACTGATCGTAGGCTCGAAGGACTTAACTAATAGACGGTACTACAATAAACCAAATTTTCTTAATGAAATGCAACGGAATATGGATACAATAGGTGAATCAATGTCAAAATAAACAAATTTCAGACGAGTTTCCAATCGAGTACACTAACATGAAATCATGCGTGATGTTATCCCTAGAGCTGATCATAGAATAAAGAATTATCTTGTGCAATCACAATGAACCTCCGTCCAACATAATTGAATATGCTGAGCAAAGACTCTAAGTTAGAACGAAATTAAGAAGCTTAAAGACTTTGTTTACCTCACTGAACAAATATTTCAAGTTAACACCTGATAGGGCAAAACAAGAATTGTCTCAGGGCAGAGCAACTTTTTCCGTCTTAGAAAAACGTCTAATGGAAATAAACGTCGCCTCGGGTAAAAGTTCGTCTGAGTAACGTCATTAACCCTAGCCGATAGAACCAGTTAGATGTGGATCTATCCAGCGTACTTCCATCAGAATGACTCAACATGAACTTGGGGTACGACAGCCAGAAAACTGGGAAGGAACAGTTGGGCAATGGCTTTCTAATGTCACCTAAGATGAATACTTTGATGTATCATGGCTGTGAAACAGGTACCCTGAAACTCAATTCTGAGTCTCCAAGAATTGCAGGAAGTCCCACTATTGACAGTTTCTTCAACATTGCAAAAATTGCAGTCAGTTTCATCTAGACAGTATTTTAGCTCAACGTAAGGCTTGAATAAGAATTCCATAAACAGTTTAGGTGCGACGAGTTGGTAGGACGATTCGGGAGATGAACAATAATAATGAGAAGATTTGATACAATCAACATTACACGGGCGATGAAAATTACTTCAGTAAACACTGCTCTTTATAGTATAAAAAATTTACCCATATGTTATCACCCTGCACCTTTTAAAAGATGCTCTTCGCATCTTCGAGACCATAAGGTAAGTTTCCCAAGAGCTCATTCCCAGGGATGTCCTGCGCTGTAGCCGAGTCACAAGCTCAGGTAGCTGCTATCGACTGTACGCCTCTCAGTGAAAACTTCGAATTGAATCTGAAGAATGTCTTCCAGCAAACACGCGAACATAAACTAGTGCTCTTTATTCGGGCCTTTATTAGCATTAAAAAATATTACACTAAAACATCGCTCTCACACCTAATATCGAAGTTGCTATTAAGGTTATATATTTTCGAAAGGTGCGTTCCAGGTAATGGTCGAAAAAAAGGAAGAGTTTGCATTTGTATTCAACACTTTCAACGTTAGCATTTTTGTACCCATATTACCGTTTTCACAACCACTAACATTCAACTGGCGTTGGTATCAGGTGGTCACGAACAGTTAACTTCGAAGAAGAGATTTGACAAGAAGCACATTGAATTAAAGTCATTTTCGAAAGAGGATCGTATGGTTATAAGATAAAAAATTTAGTTCGAAATAAAAATTGAGTATCCCTCCCAAATCACAAGAAAAAAGTTCCTAAAAGAGGAAGGTTACATTTAGCAGGGAATTAAGAGAATCAATGAGCGAAGCATGTCCTCAAACCCTGCACATAAGTATAGAAAGATTGAAAAAAGTAAAAGAAACGAGAAAAAAGTAGAAAAAGCGATAGGGGCCGAAAAAATGGACTGTGGTGAGCAGAAAAAAGATGGTCCGTAACAAAATGAAGATAACTACTCTATTTCAGCACAAAAGGCCCACTCAAAATTAACCTGGGACCTTGCATCTTCTCCCTTGAAACGCTAATCCGCACAAATACAATGGTTGTCCCCCTTGAAGAAAATAAGCTTAGAAAAAATTTGAATTACCCATTAACACTTGAAAACAAATAAACGGAAGCCTTTGCTTGACCGAATGAACTATCTAGTAAGTTCAGCGGATGTCATCGAGTGATGACAACCAGCAAACCATGAGACACTGTGACATCATTAACACTGTGACATCACTGTCTCCATGGGAGTGTGACATCATTGTTACTGAGAACATATGAAGATTAGCTTCGGGTTTGAGCCACAGTTGCACAGGACAATACCGGTCACAGTAAATTAACTCAGTAACGCAATGTATGTCCCGATGACTCACCGGAAAAAAAACAGTGAGAAAGTAAAACATTTTAGTAAGCTCACAAAAACACTTGAAAACATTACATTACTACCTATTTCTGTTGATCTTATTTGAAATAAGAAATAAATAAAAAACTTATTGCAATTGACTACATCACAAAGAAATTTCAACCTAACACAAAAAATGAAAATACAAGATTTCAATGTTTATTTGTTCAGCACATACCGATGAAATAAATGTTGAAATCCTATATTTTCATTTTCTTTTTTTCTGTTAGGTTGAAATTTCTTTGTGACGTAATCAATTGGAGAAAGTCAATGAAATCATTGATAAAAGTGGAAGAACGAAGCAGATGCTGAAAAACCGGTCAGCAGTGAACCTAAAACATTGGCTCGCAACACAACATAAAACTTATTCTATTTAAACAAAAATTGGGCATTATTAACCTTTACCTCGGGACCTCGCATATTCCCTAAGGAGAGCTAATTCCCGTAGATACAATAGTTGTATCCATCGAGAGGAACTGTATTTAGAATGCAGTGAAATTACTTGCACAAAAAGCAAAGGTAGAATACCACAGGTCAAAGATGTAACAAACGCACCCAGTATGTATTTTCAACTTCAGTGCTCGAGAGTGCGTTTACTTTCCACGAGCGTACTCGCACTATTAACTAAGAAAACCCAAAGAACGGTCTCTTCGAGTCTCATTTAAATCTAGGAGACGTAAATCACATACTTGATTTGGTAAAAAACGATAAAAATAAAATTACACTGATTACTGGACCAAATAAAAGTTTGCCCTGAGAGGATCTGCATTACAGGTTTCGCTACCCAAGTTTTCCACATCAATCCTCCAGATGCTGACACGAATCAAATACTTCATGAATCAATTGCGATTCAAAATCTGTATCTTACAGTTACTATGTAGTGACCAAATATTCAATTAGCAGTCAACGAGACAATGAAGATACTTCTCACTTCTTTCTTTAGTGCTTCTAGTTCCCGAATTAGGTGTAGTCAGAAAAAGAGTAAGCAACGAACTGCGTCTCATATCTGGGATTCTCTAAGTTCCAGCAAAGCGGAACATCGAACTTTTGACTCGAATCGTCCGATGCACGGTGAGTGCACAGCTGCGCGCCGACTTCATGTTAGTGCTTTTTCTAGGAACTCGCACGAGCGCTTGGAGAGCGTTTTCAATTGGGCGAGGCTGCAGGAGTAGCATAATGGCGGGCACGCCATTGGTCGACAGCAGGTAGCCTGATGCTGACGTCATTTATGACGGAAATCTCATACGCTCCAGGGCAACTGCGCAAGCCAGCGGTCACCAAAAGAAACGTAGGTGCGCTCAACGAACATCCCACTAGACAGCGCGAAGACAGACTTGCCGCTGGGTGGATGCTATAACACTACAAATTCAGTTTCGAAGGCGCACAACCTTGCGAGTACGCGATAGACAAAGTGTACGATACACACCAATTTTAGAGCACTTGGTATTCCACACATCCAATAAATTAAAAGTTAGTTTAAGTCCGAAACACAATAAAACTCTTCGAAAGAGATGAAGGAGGGAGGCACTATTTTATGAAGAATCAAGAAAACGTAGCTGATTCTCAAGAAGTGTGTCTCCAAACCCCGTGCTGGAAAACGATTGTGAAAAATGTTTATGACACGAAATAAAAGTTAAAGAAAGTAATTGGGTGCTTTAAAAAGACAGCAGTAAGCCGAAACTAGATAGCCTGTTACAAAAAAAATTCAATTCAACAAAAAAACTATAACTTTCAGCTCGGGATCTCACATACTCCCGCTGGGAGTGCTAATTCACAAGCATACAGCACTCGTATTCCCTCAACAGTTTCATTCCCCTACAACAGTGATATCCCTGTCGATGGCAGGATGTTCTTATGATACTCCGAAGAAAAACCGCTTTTAGCTTACTTTCCTGGAGTAGCCGTCTGCTTGTTGTTTATTGTACATATCGAAACTATCTTAGGAATAAAAAATTTTCTGCACAATTCTTATGTCAAATGAAGAAGCCGAGAGACTATTTTACAATTTGAAACCCAAATGAGTAGTACTTAAAGCAATAAAATATTCGTGTGAGCTAGTGTGGCAACTCTCACATATATTTGATTGTTCGATACTGTAGTGTTGCAAACACCGTACGTTTTGAGTGAGAATATTTCTCAAAACTTTCCCTCTTGGTATGTAAAACTCTGAATATTTCGAAATCCTCAGGGCACCGACGAGCGAGCGAGAATGGCGGTTGTTGCAGAAGGCCTCGATCAATAAATTCGGAGAAACGGCAATGAGGAAAGGTGATCGCGCACACGAGTCTTACTTAAGTAGAACGCGGCGAATTTTTTTATTTGTAACGAAAACAGGAAGTAAATAAACTAACTTATCTCGAATGAATTTCCCATTTTTACATGAACTGTCCAAAAAGCTCTTATATGTATCACACCATGGATTAAAATGAATACTCTAATAGGATATTCATTAAAGCACAATGTATGTACATGGCATCTGGAAAGGCGACTTATTCCAATATTGAGTGCATGACGAAAAATGAATTATAATCACTAAGTTGAAAAGGCCTGCCAATGCGAAAATGCCCAACCAATCAATGTAGGCTTGGATCACTATTTTAATTCTAACACTTTAAAGTACTCAAAATTCGAAAAATATAGATGTTCAAAAAAATATGAACCGACTTTCAATCTGTAGTTAGAGAGGCTTAGCAGGCTAACTGATCTAATCAAATTCTGAATATTATAGTTTAATTCAACTATAGAAATATTTTATTTTAAATCGTGTCTCAAAGAAAAACAATGAATCTTTCCTGTAGCTTGGGCTTTCGATTAGATTAGATTAGATTATAGGTTAGTCTAAGCCTCCCTAACCGCTACAAAAAAGAGCGTATCGAAGAGAGGAAGGAGGAAGGCACCCTTTAGTATGGATATTAGGGAATGCGGAATCAATGCAGAAGGGGCATAGAAACAGTAAGTTGGGGTAGAAGATCATGAAATAAGATAAAAGATGAAGAAGAAAGTAGTACGTGCCAAAAAACAGGACAGCAGTGAACCGAAAAAGGTGGACCTTAACATAGCAAAAATTGTTTTATTTCAACAAAAAAAAAAAAAAA
>JACJUY010002959.1:0-14160 GCA_014220935.1 Platorchestia sp. MABIK | reverse complement strand
GGGGGGGGGGGGGGGGGGGGCTTAAGCCTTTCATCAATCTCATCCAACTTGAAGGTTGTGTATGCGGATCACATACTGGCCAATGGCACAGACTTGCAACTCACCAGCACACTCTCAGTGTACGGTATTACAGGAGCACTGTCCGTGCAGCTTATGCTGAATTATTGCATGATAAAATACAAAAACTTGAGCCTGAAGCAGGATAACTGTTTCGTACACTTAACAAGAAACACCCGCGGAAGATTCTTAGGAGATGTTAAACCCACTTAAAAACAACATAAACCGCTCTAGTCGCGTCCTCGTAAGGAGGGAAGAAGGCAGCTCAGCTATGGTCGGTCAATCACACGTGGTGGTCCCGAGCTGCTACAATGCGTTTGGTGTCGGCACTTCCGGGTGCTAGCAAAGCACGGTACTCCAACGAAATTATACGTCACTAACGGAATACCGTGAATCAGGAAATTCTCAACATCATGGGTAGTGTACCCCTCCCACGCAGAATCACACATCTGCCTGAATTTCAGGTAATATGTGATACCCAAAAAGTTAACATTTATACGGAAAAAAATTAGTGATAATAGCTAAATTCCCACTTACTATCCTTGGGAATTCAATCTAAAGCAAGTCCTCGTAATCATTTCGATGAAACTGCATTTTCATCGTCCCTCGTAATCTGTTCTGAGCAAGTCTCACACTAGTACAACGGTCACAAAATACAATGTACAATTTGCGCACGTACGAATTGGGGCGAGTAAACGTAATTATTCAACGATGTCAGCTGTATCAATAAGAGGGCCATTTTTTCTACGGCACAAGGACAACTTTTAGAGCCATGCAGACGGGAGCAGTGCCCTCATATTCATCACATGCCAGTGTTCCGATGAAATCAGCTCAAGGAAGGGTAATAATTCTCCTGAACGCTCAGCTCAAGGAAAGGTAATAATTCGCTTGACCGCAATCGTGCCAAGGAAGAAACTGCCTGAGGGAACACAACTAATTGCCTCACCTTCATCAAAGTTCGTACTCAGGACACTAGCACGAAGTAAAAAAAAAAATTAAAGTCGCCATACTGTCTAGACTACACAAGTCTGTCGGGATAATAGACAGTACTTTTACGATATTCACGCAAGGGACATTTTAAAATATACCAGGGAGTGACTATGCCTTAGTTGTGACAGACGACGCTTTGTTTAGTACTGATATTGAACGTTCAAATTACTATATTTAGAGACACTTATTTGGAACTGGAAACGAAAAGTACAAGATAAGAAAATTTCAGCAAAATTTTCTACTTCATTTACAGATTGCATCCTTTGCAGGTACGTAGGTTTTTATGCAGAACTAGTATCAACTACTCGAGTTAACACCATTTTGTCTGGGATTTGATTTCGATACGAAAAGTTCTATTTGATTAACTGTACATAATAACACAAATTAAAAGTTTATTGATTGAATTTCAAGCCTAGCGAAACGTTTAGCCTTAGTTTAAAACTAATGCTTAGGAGAACATTGAAGTATGTGCCTGATATTCCCTCCACTTTACCCTACGGGTTCGCTATCTGACAACTATTTTCATCATGACTTCACTAACGAACACGTCATGTATTGCTCCGTTTTACACGGTGACGATTACGTTTTTTGATATTTTCCAAGTCTAGACTCTGCGTCAGGTCAGCTAAGCGGGGGACTGGAAGAGTGAACACGGCCTTTACAATGCTGAAAAGTGACCCCTTGCAGTCTGGCCGATCCAATACTGGCCTTGACCAACACACGAAACACACCATAACAACTCCAGCTCAGTTTCTACACAGCAAAACGTCAAACTCAAGAGCTCTCTGCAAGCGCTGTACATTATTGATCGAGAGTAATTTCATACACTCAACAACTATTACTGTAATTTTAATGTAATGTAATTTTTTAATGCATCAGCATCATAGTCACCATATTTAATGTAAAGTTAATTTTGTACTCGTTTCAGCACCATAGTCAATGATTTGATATATTTTAATAATTAATACCATCATAACTACCACTGTCCCCGCTCGAAGAGGGTTATGTCAGTACTAGGGAGAGGATTTAAACTTGACAAACAATCAAAGAATGGAGTACACAGATTACAGATAGCGTGTCAAAGACTCGTGCAGGAAGGCAGTCGCACAGTAAGCCGGTATTTCCGACGAAAGAGGAACAGAAAAAACAGAACAACAAAGAATATACAAGGGTCCTGCAACAAGTGATAATTTTCCGGCGAGGCAGATCCGATCATATCTAAGGAGCGCTAATTCTTTGATAAATACTGACGAGAGCAGGTACTAATTAAAGACTTAGCCTCCTAGCGTATACTCATGAATCATACTCATACCTCAATGAACTCCCAGTTCCCATAATGCATAGCATTTAACCCTTTCCTTCAAACGCTCTAGTGTATCCTCTGAATCCTGAAAAAAGGATCAAATATTTGTTCAGCTCAATTGGCGAAGAGAGCGAAACAATACGCTGACGTCACGTGTGCGTGAGGGTGCATTGAAGATCACATTTCCGGGAAGGAAGATTCATACGGATATCAAATCTCTTCGAGAAATTTCTGAAACAATACCTAACTAAAATTATACTACTCTTGCAAAAAAAAAAGAACACCATTCTCGGCTCAAACCTACTCCTCACGCGCGCCCCCAGAATTTGGAAGTGAATGATTTTATAAACAAACTCGCGACTGTAAAAACGTATGCAAATAATGTGCACTCATAGCATTGGCAATCATGCCATTAGTGGATCACAGAAGCTAAAAAAAATGTTTTCCGATCCTTTCCAAGCGACGTGATCGAAACAAGCTAAGTGAAAAAATGCCTTTACAACACGATTGTGAATCAAGTGTTCAACCTTTTCGATTAAATACAGGAACCATACAAAGTTAACAAATAAAAATACAGATTCAAAGTACACGTTGTCCTCTAAGAAGTTCAGATTTAAGTAGAAATAAGAAAAAGCTAAAGCTGTAATTGACGACACTATGAAGGCAGCCCTGGCTCGCTGTATCTGGTACACAGGACACTAACACCATTATGACGCAAGACAGTGCAGCACATGTGTCGAGTTTCGAGGTCACAACTCGCTCAGTGGCGGATACTAACTAGCGTGCAGTTCAGAAAGGACAAGGTAGGGGAAGTTGTGACAGCGACGGAATTATTGAAGCTCATACCTAAGAAATGAACAAAAAGGTAATGTAAAAATTTCTGACGTACTCGACCGTTAATATTTACTATCTTCAGATAATAATCAATGTTTTGTTTAATCGTATTGACGTTTTATTTTACCTCATTGATCGAAAGTTTAACGCCCGCAGGTGTAACAAGTTGAAAGTCCAAGGAAGTTTAACCTCCTTTTTGTTCAACCACAAACAATTAAAACTGATGAAAAGAGCAGCGATTATAATTCTCTCATACCATGAAAAGAATACCTTACTCAGGAAAGGGCAATACAGAAATAAAATATAGCCTAAATTTACCACAACAAACTGGAAAATGAAAGTTAATGATGAAATTAATACGAACGTTACTTCCCAAAAACACTGAACACTGCGCACTGACTACACAAATTTCAAGGGCACGATGCTTCATCAAGAAGCACCACCATCCGGGTCATTCCCACGATTTGTTTTTACTAGACAAAAGCCGAGTCTAAACAAGAAAGAAGAAGCCATTAATCCTCTGCTAAAAAATTGTACACATGCCAGGACAAGTAAAAATGAATCTTCGATCGAGAACGAGGCCAGTGATGGCGAAATAGCCCGACTTGCATGGCGTTAAAGACAACTTTTTGCGATGTACACGGTGTAAAATTGGAAGCGCCACGCAGTCTAGCACGGCGAGCTTGCGGCGAAGTTTAGTGAGGGAAGGGAACAGACTTGACTGTCAGACATGCAACGCGTACTCTTTTCTTCCTTTTAAAAAAACATTAACGTAGAGTATGCCCGGCACGAGATGTTTCTCCATCTGCTGTTTGTCATCCGTTTTCATTTTGAGACGGCAATCGATAAAGGTAGGTCATTACTCTAAACTATTTTCGGACTAAGCAACATGGCAGCTAATTTTCTACTTATATGCCTTTTTTAGAGCTGGTTTACCGTGCATTGTTCATTTTCATTCTTTAGTATTAATTTTAAACATGCAAAAAAAAACTGCACGTTAGCTAGTCAGAGACTATTTTCCATCAGTAGGTGTTTCAAGGTATTTCCGAAAGACGAAGAAAAACATAATTTTCTATAAAGAACGTTGATGTTTTAAAATTGTAACACGGAATCTATTTTACAGCAATGATACATTGGTAGATCCAGAGTACGCTTTTTAACAGAATTCTCTCTCGATGTGTGGAATTGATTGATTTATTTATTTAATTCTTGGACACTCGGCTCCCGCTGGCAATTGAAAATCAAATAACAAGTGCGAGAAGAACAATTTAACAGTTACAAGTAATAAGTTTGCTAGAACCGTCCGAGGTAGATTATTCGAGAAATACACGGAGAAACGACTAATCATGCATCAGAGCTGGCGCAAGACGTCGGCCCGGGCATTTCCTGTCCCACACCCTTGTGCAACCCGCCGTGCGGAGATGCAGTCCTCTACCAGAAGTATCAAGTTTTTCTAGCATCATTTCCATATTTTACGAACGGATAAAGGGCAGCAGCTCATATTGCACGTCGCAGAGAGCGAAGATTTCGTGTATCCACATAAGTGGATAGAGAGAATGGTCGAACACAATTGTACGCGTTATTAGGAATTCCTAGTTTCATCGTGTCTAAAATTAAACTACGATAGCGTCTTCGCATTTTCAATAAAAAAGAGAGAACCAAGAAAATGGTATAAAACATTTTTCATTAAATATATTCTCGAGGCTGTAAAAGACTCGGAAAAAAATGGACGTTTCGAGTCTTCGCTCATCATCAGCAATACGAATTCGAACAAAAAGTCATCTGTAAAATACAAGAAGAAAACAACTTGAAAAAATGTATGACATTTCTTATTGACTAGGGATAAAGGAAATGAGCTAAGATGATTATTTAAAATAATCATCTTAGCTCATTTCCTTTATCCCTAGTCAATAAGTAGTGTCATACATTTTTTTGAGTTGTTTTCTTTTTGTATTTTACAGATGACTTTTTGTTCGAATTCGTATCGCTGATGATGAGCGAAGGCTCGAAACGTCAATTTTTTACGAGTCTTTAGCAGCCTCGAGAATATATTTTAATGAAAAATGTTTCATCCCATTTTCCTGGTTCTCTCTTTTTTATTGAAAATTCGAAAATACCGAAATAACTGCTTCGTCTTCGCATTACTACGTCACTGACAAACAAGAAGATAACGAAAGCTCTGACACACATTTCTCAACGGCGCACAAACCATTTTGGTGGAAGCGTTAACAATTCATTATACATAATTAAAAAATAATGAATTGAATTACCAAGGACAAGACCGCAAACTGTGGGAATAATTTACTATCGACAAGTGTAATACAAATAAACGTCAAGGAAGACATAGGGATCTTAGAAAATATCTAAATTAAAAATGCAACACAATTATATTGCTATTATATCATATGTTACTTATGTTTCCATTTAGTCAGGCGATTATCACAGAGAAACGGGAAATTTTCGCTAAAATAACACCATGAGGGCACAGAGTTTGGTTGCTTTAGTTGGCACAGCTCGTAACGCAAGCAAATGAAGGCACTAGCATCTCGATGTGACGAAAAAGTAGATTAAAAAAGTACAATTAAATAACGAAGACACTTGTGCAAAGAGTCGATTGCACGGTACGCCGACCTCCCCCACGTGAGACAGAAAGTAAATAAAAGAGTGAAAGATTAGGTCGGCAAAACAACAAATCTAAGTCACCTTACAGATTGGCGTCTAAACCTCCGTAACAGTTAAAAAAAACCGTTCCGAAGAGAGGAAGGAGAAAGGCCCCATTTAGTAAAGAGGTAAGGAAACGCGGAATCTATGCAGAAGAGACATAGAAAGAGTAAGTTGAGAGAAAAGTTTATGAATCAAGATAAAAGTTGAATTAGTAGGTGTTGAAAAACAGGACAGCAGTGAACCGAAAAGGGTGGTCCTTAACATAGCAAAAAAATATTTTTTACTTCGACCAAAAGAAGGTCTACCTATCAGCTCGGGCCTTCACACATTTTCCCCCTGCGAGTGCTAAGTAACCTCACAACAGACTTGCTTGCAACAAGTGTTGCTGATGCTGTGGAGAGTAGCTGAGGTTACCAGCAAGGAGCGCGTCCATGAAGGTACACGGGCGGGGGAACAGACGCAATCACAAGTACATAGCACCTAAATGCAGGCAACTCAGTCATCCTACATACCCTGAAGAGTGCTAGGTCCCTAAGATGACCTGAAGGAGATCCCTTGACGCAATCCCCTCGTGTGCTTCAATCATTGTTACCCTCACAATTTCAGTACTAAGCAGAGCATGAGAAAAAACCGCTCAACTGTGAAACATCAATTTAAATGTGGGAGAAACGAGACTAATATGGTGTGTAGGAAATAATTATAAGTACGATAACAATATTTGAACAAAAGTCAACATTCCAAGATTAAATATTACAATTTTATTTTCTTTGTAGTCATAGCGTCAATTAATATTTGTTATAATTACCACTTCTCGTACACTGAGAAAATATTTTAATTTTGTAGAGCCATTGAAGAATGATGAAAATTTTGGTGGGCACAGCGCGATTAGCAGGCACGAGGTGCATCTTGAAAGAAAGAAAAACGGAACAACAAGAAACAGACACAAAGACTCACTTACGGAACAATGAAACCCAGCTTTTAATAAGAACGCGGAAAGCAAAATGAGAGCACAAGGCTCAGCAGTAACTACACCGGAGAATGAATGGCGGTACAAACATTCCCAGTTTTGCAGAGTACACAAAGAACTGGCTGTGCACCGAGAAACCTCTATTCTCAGAGAAACACTGATGATTATTTCGACATGTCAAGTACAGCTCAAAAATCCCCCATTTTCTTGAGACACGGTTAGGTTCTAAAAAATACTGAAGACAGATTAGATAGATTATTTGCTAGTTTAAGTCTCCCAAACCGCTAAAAAAAAAAAATAGCGCATCGAAGAGAGGAAGGAGGAAGGCACCATTTAGTGTGGAGATAAGGGAATGCGGAATCTATGCAGAAGGGACACAGATAACAAGATAAAAGTTGAAGAAGAAAGTAGTAGGTGCTGAAAAATAGGACAGCAGAGAACCGAAAAAAGGTGGTCCTTAACATAACAAAAACATTTTAGTTCAATAAAAAGAAGGCTCACCTAACTCTCAGCTTGGGCCGCTACACTTTTTCCCCTGGGAAACACTGAAGACAATCACTCAGTCTATTCAATCACTTAGCCCAGGTATCAAGACGGCTCAAAGCAGCAAAAAGTTGTACTTTACGGAAGAAAGGTCAAGAGACAGCGTGCTGATTATGGAAGACGACACGACCGATGCATGCCCACGTTTTACCTCGCTGATAAACAACGTACTCTATTTTGCTTACTTCGTGGCATACTTGGCTTAAAATTTACATTACACACTAATTCGGATAGATGGCTGAACACAAAACCGCGGAGTAACCGCGTCTGAACACATTCGGTTACCACACGCGGAGACCACAGAAATAGATATTCCGCGAAAGCGAAAGAACCAGAGTAGGTTAAGAAATGCAGCGCAGAAATTCATAAAAATGGAATGAGTAGAGAAAATTCTTGGAAGAAGCAACAATAAAAACGAGAGTAGGGTACGATTGACGCAGCCAATGAACATTATGCTTGTACTTTTGGCACTGGGGACGTGAGCTTTGCCGGTGCTCATGTAGGTCACGGCAGCGGCGTGGGTTTTAAAGCAACCTTGTCACGTGAGGGACGGGGCGTCCTGGCGTAACTCAGCACACGCGCTGTCTACTGGCAGGCGCGTACACGCCTTAGCATTCAGTGATGGATACCTAAAATATACGGCGGCTAATTGTAATGTGGCGGAAATTTTAAGATTTTAATCGAGCACTGAAATGTGTTTTTTAAAGTCAAGCACAATTTAGAACTTACCTGACCAAGAAAAAATGACTAATAACAATGAAAGCCAATAAACGGACTAGAAGACGTCCAGATATTAGCATCTTCCTTTAGAATTTTAATGCAGAAAACATTAAAACGAACGAGGACAGAACTCGTCACAATTTGCATCTGTACTTATTTACATCCTAATCTCAATCGCTTCACTTCACATTTACTTAATAATGTGTTCGGACACTTCACAGTTGCTATTGCAGCAAACAACACTAACGGGATATTTTCCTGCATATGATAAATACTTCTTCTTAGTAGCAGATTATAAAACCCTGTAGAGTAAAATGCAAATAATACCAAAATGAACAATGTTACGACATTTATTTCAGCACACTACAACTACCGACAATTTTAACCGCGCTATTGTGTAGATAAAAACCGACCAAGAAATCGTCACAAATTTTGGTTACTCTATCAAAAATAATTTCTATAATCCCCACTCCTTCGAGCGGAAGATGTATACAACAAAAGGAATTTCACAAAACGTCTGATTTTCATATCCCACGTACAGTCATTTAAACACAAAAACAGGAATCCGAAATTCATGCCGTAAAACAACTCCATGACAAAATTTCACTGAATTTGATTCCTCTGTATACCACCCTGTCATTTTTCCCATTATGTTAAAATGTTCTGGCTTTTTCGTTTCACCTTAATAATGTACCAATCGCAGCTCACATCTGCGTTTGAGCTCTTGCCCTTTTCCCAGAATTTCCACAAATTGCATAATGTTGAACTCCCGACACGAAACTGGCATCCAAATATAAGACCCGGAAAGGAGTCCAACATAATGGCAAGAACTCTTACAGGAGAGCCAAGGTTTTTGAAGACGCATTGTATTTGAGGGTCAGATAAGAAAGATAGCATATCAGCTAAGGCAGGAAGATGTGCGCAGTATTACTAGAGTGACTCTACCTTATAAGGTTACGCATGATTGCAGGTTGGCGCGCTTGAGTCACGGGCACTGGTGACACGGTTATTCGTGAACACTTAGGCACTGACGAATATTCTCACGGTGCGACGTACGCGAATACTTATTTATACTAGTATCGCTTTTTGAGGTATATATCTGATATTTCGTTAGCCCTTATCACTGCAACTTTAGAACGCCAATTTTCTCATGCGTACATTGGAGAAAGTGAATTTAGTACACCGTAAAAAAGAATGGAGCTTACTTCAACAGCTTTTGAATATCAATTTCCAGAGCTTGAACTTTGAATGATTTAACAGATAATCATTTTTTGCAAATTTTGCCAAAAAGGCTTTCTGAAACTTGAGGCAAATCTACCATTCAAGGACAATCCCATTAAAATTAGGGATGCAGCTACATCCTAACTAGAAAGACACCATTTAGTAGGGAGATAAGAGAACGCGGAATCTATGCAAAAGGGGCATAGATTCAGCCAGTTGTGAAAGAATTTTATGGAATAAGATTAAAAGGTAAAGAACAAAGAAGTAGGCGCTGAAAAACAGGACAACAGTGAACCCCAAAAAAAGTAAGCCTTAACATAAAAAAACTTTTTTCAAGAAAAGAAGGCCTATTCAAGTCTCAGCTCGGGCCCTCACACATTTTCCTCCTGGGAGCGCTAATTCCCATAGATACAATAGTTGTATCCCCTTGAGGAGCCTAATAGCTAGAAATAGTATTTTTGTTCAACAATAAGAAATAATTCAATTTAACACATTATGATTTGCAAATAAGAAAAATAACTTTCTACAGGAGTAAAAAGCAATAAACCTCCTCTAGAAGTTACCATAGCGCCTACTAGGTTTATAGACAGCCTTTGCTTCAACACACTACGATATCTACTCAGCGTTGTTATCGTATTAGTTCAAGACCTCCATGTCAAAACAACGACGATTTCAAGCGAGCGAAGAGAATAAACCATTAAGTGTGAACTGTAGAAAACGAGGAATCTATACACAAGGTGAATCCCAACACATCATAACCTGCGCAGAGAAACAGTAAGTCAAGAAGGGAGAGGATGAAAATACAACACAAAGAGATAGTGAAAAAGGCATGAACACTGAAAGAAGCTAAGAAGGCTCGAAAAGACTGAAGCGTCCGTAGTGTGTTAGCGAAGAGCTAAGATAAAGCAGAGGTAACCTAACAGTCTCTCCCCTGGGGGTGTTAGACACCGTAGCGTAGGATAGGCAAACTTAAACCTTTTGTTCATCCTATGTCACCCCCCCCATGAGGGATGAGGGTAACCTTTGATAAACGTACATAACTAGCCTGAATCTATAGCCTATGCTACGTCTCCTGGGAGGTATTTAGTGAGCAGGACATGAATAGTTGAACGCTTCGATGCTGCAGTTAGATCCTTCAGAGAAATGTGCATTTAACTCTCAAATGGTGCTGGCGTCTTGAAAATGCCACCAGTAGGTTTTCCGAATAAAAATTCCTGTTATCCGAGTCTCGCATTACTCTGCGTTTATAAAGTGTAAATCCTTTATCGTGAATTGTAACTTGAAAGTTAATTTATAAAAAAAACGGTTACACCAAGGAAAGTTTGACCAATACAAGGCATGAGAGGCAAATAAATTACACTGCATTAAACTATGCAAAAAATCCCGCGCAGTATAAACTTTGAAGTGTTTTCGACGTCGTTAGGACAACAACATTTAATGCAGAAATTCAACAGATGAATAATGAAGAGAAAGTGTAAAAACGGTGGCTTGGAAGATCAGTGGTCATTAAAGAAAACAATATTAAAAATACCAATAATACTGAACCACAAATAAGAATAAACTCGTTAAGATTTTGTTTATTTTTACTGCGGACAGAATATAGTCTTGGTGCAAGAACTTTTTTATTTCCTACGGCCTACGTAAGAGTCACAACTTCACTCAAGACGTACTTCAAGCGAAAGAACGAACTATCAATGAAACATTATAACAATGATAAACAGCGGAGAGTAAAAGAGTAAATTTTTAACCAGACGTACAGAATCGTAACAATCTCCCCCGACGCCATTCAAATAAATTCTAAATCTAAAGCAACTGAATAAAGCGTTAATTACAGAAAATAGCACGTAAAGCTACAGACTTCTAAAATATAGTGGTACCAATCAAGCATCTCGAGCTGGCTTAACTGTAACGAAATATAAAGAGAAATACATGGCAAGTGTAACTGCGCAGCCCAACTCATTCAATGCAGGTATTACACTGCGCTCCTGGAAGAGCTAACAACAGCTGCAAGTGCAGACAGATGAATGGCGAAAAACGTTGCGTCTGTGAGAGAGTGACCGAGATCGATGAGGAAGGATGGAGCGATCGAAGAGAGAGAAAGAGAGGCAGGCAGGGAGGCGGAGAGGTAAAAAGAGAGCAGAGCCATGCAGAGAAAAGAGCAGGGCGAGGATTCAACCCTGACCCAGTTCCTGTGAGGGCGGCCATCTCGCGACGAGCGATGAATGCCACCCTGCAGCCCGCCTAGCTGCATGCGCCGCACTGTGCAAGACAGATTCTCGTGTCGTGCCCTCCGCTGTAGTAGCCATCATACTCAGGGTCAGTCCACGCAAGACCCTGGAAGCACGCTATTGTCTATTGGAAACGGCCATTTTTCTTGCAGGCGCATAAGGTGTTTGAACAGCGTAACAGTGATACGAAGCTCTCGTCTACGAGGAAAATTTTTAACAAAATTCGAAGACTATTTGCGATCTTAGTTATTAAATAGTTTGCAGACGCTGATTTAATGGCACAAACTTAATTGACTTTACATCTAATTATAAGAACTAGCAAGATCCTTGATGATAAGAAATGCAACACTATCAACACTCGTCGCTGTTATTAATTCTCATTGGTCATCATTCCTTGCCTTATTGCCCTTGGTGAACACGAAGATGACTGGGAGAGAAAGAGAGAGATGAAGAATTGATTGGTGATACATATCTTTATTATTCTGAAAAATAATCAATAATTAGCCAATATGGGAGTACACCTATAGACTTACAATTTTTTATAAAATAATAGATACGTTTGGGCTTCTAAAACCAAAAATTAAGACCAGGCATACGTACTTGACTAAAAAAAATGTTTTCAATTCATTTTATTGTCTACTCTACCCAATTTTTCATGGTGATTTATTCCGGCAAATTACAAGATCAAAAAATTCATTGAAGCCCCAACTGCAGAAAATTTGCCAACTCCACAAAGCACGTGGCAAGTCTCTAGAGTGATATAAATAGCCAGCAAGTGGACGGACTCAGGGTCGTCCGAGCACCTAAGGTGCTATGCATTCTGCAAGCTGTGTGAGCTCCCATTGATAAAGTACCAATAGGAAACTAAGAGATCTCTGGTTCACAGACCTTGTTGAACCAGTTTTGGAAATACAATATTTATAGTTGCTATAAGTGTTCTAAAAATTATTTAGCCATGCGATAGCAGCGAAGGCAGAAGTTAAACCGTAGTGATGAAAACCTGAGAGTACAATTTAAGCTTTGAAACTGGAATTGAGTCAATCGAAAATTTACGCTTTAAAACTTCATTTCAAATTTATGAATACGACGCAAGTCACAGGAAAATTAAATGAAAAGCTAATTTTGATGATAAGTTTTTGGTTGCAGCATTTTCTAAAGACGTAGAAGAACATGCAAATGAAAAAGAATCCAACATTATAATACATGCATGGAGCACTTCCAGGTTTATTAGAAAAAAGGCAAATGAAATTGCCGGAGAGGCTCCATGTGGAAGAAATTTACGTTGCACATTTTTTCCAGGACATAGTTCCAACTAGAGCAAAATTTAGAGGGAATTTTTACAGTAGCAATAAAACATTTGGTGCACTATCAATCATGAAGCCCACCTGTCCACACTACGCAATAGCAGCACTGACACACCTTCCGTATCTTTGTTCGTGAATCTATACACGATCACCATGTACGCATGTGGCTACTCGAACGGATTCTAATTTAGGTAAAACTAAAACATATTAGAATTTACACGATTCTAAACTGATCACCATGAACGCATGTGGTCACTTGGACGGATTCTAATTTAATCAAAATAAATTAGAATATGAGCGATTTTAAACTGATCACCATGAACGCATGGGGTCACTTGAACGGATTGCAATTTAGTTGAAACAAATTCTAATTTACACGATTCTGAACTTGAGCAACACTGGTAGGTGCCGAGTGAGGAGGCTTGTGCAATGGCAGGAATTCGGTGTGAAATTGAGACCTACGTCGCCCTCTGTTGAGCAGCGGCCGCATCACTTGCTGACGTCACTGCCACGCGGCTCCACTTTCTCTCGCAGCGCTGCAGTACTCGAAACCTCAGCCACTCACTGCTGAACTCAAAATTGCTCCAACAAACTTCTGATTATTCTGCACGGCGCTTCGGAATAGCTTAACACAATCAACTGTTTATTGCATTCAAGAGTTTAATGTAATCAGAAATAAAAGGGTTATTAGCACCAAACACTTTCTATAAATATTTCACAGTGTATGAGTTATACATTCAGTTAATGATTAATAGATTATAAATTAGTTTTAGCCTCCCTTTATCACAATAAAGATATTCAAAGAGAGGAAGGATGAAGGCACCATTTAGTATGAAGTTAAAGAAACGCGGAATCTATGCACAAAGGGTGTTCACGCAAGAGGTCCCGTGCGCATAGAAACAGAAGATAAGAAGGAAGGTTGTGAAACAAGAAAGATGAAGAAAATCAGAGGTGCTGAAAAACAGGACAGCAGTGAACCGAAGAAAAATGTTCCTTAACAAAACAAAAACCATTTATATCAACAAAAAAGGCCTACCTAACTCTCTGCTCAGGACCTCACATTTTCCCCCTGGGAGCAATAATTTCCACAGATTCAATACTCTCCCCCTGAGGGGCACTCGTTTAATTTTACAATTTTAATACAACAGGACTAATAAACTAAAATGAACTGTACTTTAGTCTACTCACGAATCTAGCCAAATGAATGCATTAAAACAATTATCGAAGCTGAAAAATTTTTCCGTTAAGTGTAATGATTTACGATTCAGATACCCTACGTCGTGTTTAAATAAACGTTACGAAGAAGGACACGTTTGGCCAACGATCACC
>JACJUY010002958.1:100377-113484 GCA_014220935.1 Platorchestia sp. MABIK | reverse complement strand
ACACTAGTGTATATTCACGGCAACCAAGCCAACACTAGTGCATATTCACGGCAACCAAGCCAACACTAGTGTATATTCACGGCAACCAAGCCAACACTAGTGCATATTCACGGCAACCAAGCCAACACTAGTGCATATTCACGGCAACCAAGGCAACACTAGTGCATATTCACGGCAACCAAGGCAACTCGTGCGCACGCTTGGGAGCCATACCAAAGTACGCTGGGGGGATTTTGTTCACTTTGAGCCTCGAGACTGACTGAAGCCTATCAAGCTCGCTGCCACTCGCACTGGTGGCCTTGAGCGTACATTTGAAATTGAAATTTAATGGGTTGATCCCGCACAGAGAATGTGTTTTCTAACCACTATATTCGCACAGCGTCAGTGAAATTGTTACCGAAAAAAGCAGCTATTAAGAAAATAACACAATTTTCATGATATTGAGAAGGAGGAGTATCGTATACTTTTGTTCATGATTGGAAAATGTAGTAATAAACGAGAGGAATTAATGTCAAGTAACTGAAATACTACAACGCTTAGTGTCACGGACCTTAAACGCCCCCCGCTAATGTGGAGATATTCAATCTTAGAATTCGGTCGATCGAACTGAAAATCAAGCTGAATTTAGAGTTCAATAACTGGATTTTCGTTTTCCCAGTGGTACAGGGGTTAGGTTGCTGATTTTGAACGAAAAAGACCCTAGTTCGATCCCAGTTTGGTACCCGCAGCATTCTAACCACGCTGCAGCTCTCTGGTGTTAGTTGTAAATGGAGAAGAAGAGTAGGAAAGTTATTGGACAACTCTTCTACTCCGTGAGCATGCTTTTATCCTCACCCACTTCCTTTCCTGAGGTAACGAAGCTAAGAAAAACATTTTGCAACTCTTTTGTATAAAATGGAACGATCGCTGAAGCAAGATGCATTATATTGAACACGGGAATTACCAATGCACAGAAGTATTATTCAGTCACAAAACTCAGTCCTTTCCTTTCTTCACTCCTTCCTTCCCTAAAAAATTTTGCTTCAGCACCGACCACCTGTTAGTGTTTCGGGCATTCTTTTACTCGTACGTTGTCTTTTTGCATCCATAGCTAATGCACTGCCACTTCCGTTCAATTGTGAAAAATACTTCGTAAAATTCCATCAGGGCCTGCGTTTAAGCGGCTTCCTGCATTTAAGCCGAAAAAACTAACCCACTTAAAAGACGTGCTCTACAAAAGTGTAAATTGCTTAGACCTGTCTGTGCATCGAGGCTTAAAAATCTAGATTTAAAAATTCGAGTTCATTTGCAGAAAAAAATCTAAAGAATATAACCGACTTGTTCTCAGGTTCCGTAATTCTATTCTACGCTCAAAATGAAATGAATTTAGAATTTTAAAATTCATGAAAACTGAATGAATTAATTAACGTCTGGTAAAATGCACCATTGTCCGAACGAATGAAAAGAATTTACCTGATTCAAATATATTCATCGTTCAAAGCAGAGAAAAGAGAAACATTCATGAAAATGAAATATTTCCCCGACAGGATATCATTTGCGAAACTAAAATAAACTTCATGAAATGTGGAAGGAAAGCAACTAACAAGCGATAACATGTAAAGAACTACGCAGGACTTTAAGTTCAGTGAGAAAGCCAAAAAATTTTGTAGAACTGTGCAAGTGCAGAACTACTTGCAGCTATAAGTCCTATGCAAGCTGCATGCCCTTCAGACCTACTAGAGCAAAAATTTTGATAGTTTTCACAGACTGTAAGTTTCACAGTACTAATTATTAGGGCAGGGTTAGATAGAACCTCAAGTTTTGCAGAACTATTTGCACAGAATTTTTGCATTTCTAAGCAATTGTTATATTTTTCAGATCTTCAAGTATTGGACTACGCAAAATTAAAAGTTCTACAGAACTGCACGCAGAAAATTACATGGGATTTTATAACGCTAATATCACGGCTTATTTAATTTTGAACAAAATTCGCATCCAAATAGTCCACACATAATAACACCGAAATAACTTTTGGGAATTTTTTTCACAAAATCCGTTTCCCATAACACCACTATCCCAAAACCCCTCTCCCCCTTTTCTTCCCATCAAAAAAAGTAAAATTTGTATCCGTGCTCAAAAACAGCTTAGTCATCTCATGTAAATTGTCAAAGCAATAAACACCATAAAAATTAACAGCTCATTGGTGGAACAAAATTCAAGTCCACTGCCACCATCAACGCATTGCTTCAACCATCAAGGCATTGCTACAAGCATCAAGGCATTGTTGCAAGCATCAAGGCATTGTTGCAAGCATCAAGGCATTGTTACAAGCATCAAGGCATTGTTACAAGCATCAAGGCATTGTTACAAGCATCAAGGCATTGTTACAAGCATTAAGGCATTGTTACAAGCATCAAGGCATTGTTACAAGAATCAAGGCATTGTTACAAGCATCAGGGCATTGTTACAAGCATCAAGGCATTGTTACAAGCATCAAGGCATTGTTACAAGCATCAAGGCATTGTTACAAGCCTCAAGGCATTGCTTCAACCATCAAGGCATTGCTACAAGCATCAAGTCCTTCCAATATTCGTGAAATCGTCCCAATAAAAGCCATCCCGTAGAGGGGCAGAAGCTCTCAGTGTTAATTGGTGCGATGTTAGACCGAAACGCTGCACAGGAACACCAAGCCTTGTGCAACATAGCCATGCTTTAGAGACCGACATGCTACACCTCAAGTTACACACGAGGCTCTCAGAACCATACGGTACCTAGCTCCGCTTTTTAAAAACGTCAGAAATCGGAATCAAAATTTAGCGACTTGGAAACCATCTCATTAGGTATTCGAATAGAGAGGTATTCGACTAATAGAGGTATTCGATCATTTTGTAGCTATCTTCCTGTACCTACGATTCACTCCAGACAAAGGAAAAATTGGGGATGACAGTGGAATGCATAACTCATTTTCGCTAGATGTATTTGGCGCTTGGTACCAGGGCACATATTTCCACTGCATGCACACCACATCTCCGTGCAGTGTGTGGCATCATGCTAGACTATTTGGTCAGCCTTCCACGTGAGACCGTCTGCTAGACCATTTAGTCAGACTTCCACGCAACATTGACTGCTATTCCAGCTAGTCAGACTTCCAAGGAGTAAAGCTGCTTAGCCATCTAAATAAACTTCCACGAGTGACCGCCCGCTAGATCATTTAGTGAAATCGACCTCAATGCGCAACCGGCTGCTAAACCACCAAATCTTATCATCTCCCGAGACCAAATTCCGAACCTGTGCCCACTAGGAAGCGCTACATAAAGAATGGAATAAGATAAAATAAGACATGCATTGAGAGAAAGTTCAACAGCTTTACTGGTTGCTAACACAGTTAAGAAATAAGCGAGGACAATCTGAGATATGGAGCTGCATCCCTCGGTAATTTTATTTATCTATTTCATGATGCCTGACTCAGCCTCCAATAACTACGCAGCATCCACTCCTGTCGAGGAGACTTAGCAACAATAATCCAGACCACGTCATTCAATAGATAAATTTAGAAGATCACTGGACCACTGGGATTTCTATAGGATATTAAATCCTGCGTGACTCAATAGTATAGAACATTGATACGTTTTATACGTATTTGGCTTCAATTTCATTTGACGCTGCTTGTCTCAGTGGTGCTCGTATCTGAAAAAATAATATCATTTTGTTGATATTTCATCATTTCTGTTGTTTTAAGTCACGTTTCTGGGGTCAATTTCCTCTACTATTGCGTTCCTCTGCGGGTAGCGCAACAGTGCTTTATTAAACGGCACATCAACATCTACCAACGGAACGGTGAGAGTTCCATCAGACAAATAGTCCGCGCAAAACAATCCGAATACACTTCTAAAAATATAACGAGGAATTTAAGAATTTGGAAAGCTATTTAAAACTTTTACAGGTATTCAAAAAAATTTTCAAGAAAATTTTTTATTTTGTTTGCTTAAAAAATTTTTGCTCACCTTTTTTTCAAACGCCGAAATTTTATTGATGATGCATTGCTGTGTATTGCGATATTGTGAGCAAAGGATCTTGCACGGAAATTATTCACAGCGTAATTCCAAACCAAACAAATTGTTTAGCGCATCGAAGGGACTCTTACTTACGTGCATTGAATACGAAACAGCTAAGTGATCAATTCGTGTAAGTCCGGGAAAAATTTATTATTTATTTGTAATGAATAAATTTAAATACAATTTTTAGACAGGTGCCATTGCCGCACCAAAGCTGAGACTCGTGAGGATTTTGTGTTACAATCGAGAAGTGTCGAGTTCAGCGTTACTGAAAAAATCAGTATTAGTTAGTTCAAGGCCCTAGCAAAATGAAACGCGATCTCGGGAGAGCGACGAGAAGACAATTTGATGAGGACTTTGGAAAATGTGGAATCTGTGCTCTAGATGGATTCTCACGCAGGATGCAGTCCGTTAAAAAATAATAAGCTATGAAAACTAGGGAAGTACAATAAAGAAGTGATGGCAATGATGGCGTGAAAACTGAAAAAAAGCAAAGTGGGCACGCAAGATAGAAGTCCCAATGGCTTAAAAAATCAATGGGCGTAAAAAAAATCTAAACAAATATTTCGCATCGGAGGGTGACAACTTAAGCTACCGTCAAATTAAGTGAAAAACTTTGTTTTTGTTATTTCGATCACTTAACTAGCATGAAATAAAAACGACCTTAAATTTATGAAAAACACTTAAGTGATGAAAATAACTCCCCTCCCCTACTTGGCTAACATGAATTTCCACGAGACCTGCCGTCCAAAATCAGTTTTGAATTGGTTTTGATCCAAGAATTGGAGTTGGATTTACAGGGCGGCTCGTGAATCCGTCACTGATCACCAATTTGCCCTGTCGATCATAACAAAATAAGGAACCTGGGCGCGGCGTCCGCATGTATTTACACTCGGGCTTTCACATGTGCTCGTATTTTTCAATCCCATTCATGAATATAAATGCAGACCTGCATTTGAGGCTTAATGTCCTTCATTCAAGGGATCTGCTGAGTTTGAGAGATGAAGATTTGGCTAACGTGGCACAAACTTCGAGCAAATGAAGCGGGATCTCAAGCTTCCGCTGCTGTGAACGCCTGTTTACTGTAAGTTAATTGGTTGGTAGCTGTCGATCAACATTTTCCTCTACCACAGAAAGGTGTATCTTATGGTGACAGAAAACGAACCTAAAACTTGAAACTCAAAAACTTAGCACATTGAGCGCGATGGGTTAAACTGATGCTCACTATTTAACTCGAATTTTTAAAGTCAAAAGTGATTAACAAAATTTATATATATCAAACTCTTACAGGGTCCATTCAATGCCATTAATTTAAAAAAGATTGTTAGAATTTTTCAAACGACCCTTAAATGGGTAGTTTCGCAACAAGAAAAACCTAAACCTGACCCACCGGTGGGTCATTTCGCAAGCAATGTGCTAAATAACTGTTCTAAGAAGCCGTCTTTATCACTAATGTACACACACCAATGTGATGCAATGTTCATCTTGCTCAAAAATGTATTCTACTATCTCCAGTTCATACCTCATTTAGCACTTGCATCCCTAGCACCAAAACCAAGAAGCTGAAAAATACACAAATGCAGCAAACTACTTATTCTTTCCCATTAACCAATTTCCATGACTTCGAATCCCATGGTGCACACGCATGCTTTTTAATTCAAACGAATCCTGGTTTATACTTCTCATTTTGTCGGAAATTTCCACGTAATGATAACATCAAACCCAATTTCTAAAATTATCCTGTTCCGCTTCCCTAAACTCACGTGCCAGAAAAGATGGCGCGGCTATGGATGGAGGCAGAGAATTTGGGGAATTACTGCAAGTAATTTCTGGGCGCAGAATAGCGCTGTGTGACCGCAACAAAGAGCTGTTGCGGGAGCGCACTTCTTTTTGTGACCTCTCTACCATAGCGCCTGCAGCGCGAGCCCGACTCGTAATTGTGAGATAAATGAATTGCAGAAAAGTCACCCGTTTCAGAGCGCACAATTTGGAACAATGACAGCCCCCGAGAATTGGCTCCTATTGGAATTTTTGAACGTCCGGTCGCCTCGGATCTAAATCGAAAGCTCTTCCTGGACTTCGTGGTTCCTGGGTGCTGGATATTTAATTCTTTCATCTCGAATGTATGATTCCCTCTACCTTGGATAATTAATTTTCTTGACTTTAGTCACATAATCCACTCACCTTGGATATTTAATTCAGTTACCTTGGATATTTAATTTTCCTTACCTTAGACGTGTAATCCTTTGCCTCGGATATTTAATTCCTTTTACGGAGATGGGATAGAGACTGCAGCACTTCCTCTCATGGCCTCGCCATGTTTCTTGCCAGCCACTGCCCTAGAATGGCTCTTCCGGCCGCAATGTTGCCATTCAGAGGATTGCCTTTGATCAACTTTTGCCCGAGACTTTCTCCTTTTTTTTCGCTGTTCCACCGGGTTCGTGTTGAAAATTTAGCGCGCTCAGAAAAAGAAAGTATTCACAGTCTTGACAACTTTATTTTGCAGTGTCTACTGGATCACAATCAGCCCTTATTTATTTCCCCTCAGCTCGACTGAAATGAATTTTGGAACAGATGTGGAGTGTTCAATTTTCTAGGATATATTCAATGTGAAACTGTCGTAACCAGGAGCGTGAATGCAGGTAGCCGTGTCGTATTAAAGTCATACATAGGTTCGTCTTTGTTTTGCTTAACATGAACTTCCCTTTCAAGGTACCAATTTAGTGAGAAAAATTTTGATTCAAAAAGACTCGGGAGAATGTTCTTTCCTTGCGTAGCTGTTACCTTTCAGCCAATCAAAATTTTTCCCGGTTTCGCGTTTGTGGATCAGTTGTTTGTTGGATCAGCTGGTTTGAATTTTCATATAATTGATATTAAACCTACACATCCAATCATTTAATATTCATATTTCAAACTGATTTCCCCATTTTATGTGACTGTAAAAGTAACAGTATTTCATGTGACAACAAACGTAACACACAAACTAAAGCTTGAGGCTCAATTTCTTAAGCGCATTGCACATTGATGTAATTGTGATTCAGCGAGCGCTCGCGGAAAATAAGTTCATCCATTTATCTAACGTAAAATGATCAGGATTTTTCGAGGATTTGTGAAGTTTTCGGTTGAGGTGCGAAGGATAATCAGTTGGATAAATATTTATCCCCAGCGATGAAGCCTAAAGAGATTTTGAGCGAATAATGAACTGAAGTTACAGCAACACTCTTGAAGCTACGTATGTGTCAGTGTTGTGACCATCGTACGATTGCTGCAACCAGTACATCATGTTAACAACTAGTGCGTTACTGCTACCACCAGTACACGAGTGTTGCAATCAGTGCACCATTATACCTCCAGTACATAATTGTGACAACCTGTTCACCATTGCCACAACCAACACACGATTGTTACAACCAGTTCTCTAGTGTTACAAACTGTACACTATAACCAAAACCTGTACAGCATTACTAAAACCAACACACCATTGCTAAAACCAACGCACTAATACTAGAACCTATTGATCATTGTTACAGCCAGTACACTAATACAACAACTAGTCCATTATTTTACAGCCAGAAAACGCCTGTTACAACCAGTACACCATTTTTGCAGCGCATGCGTCATAAATGTCACAAATACATAACTGTTGCAAATAACACTTCAGTGTTGCATGGTGCACATTAGTGTCACCAGGACGTTGCTACAATAGTTTGCAAGTCATTGTTACGGCCAGTACGAAAATGCTGCAGCGCGAACGTTCCATCGTTGGCATCGTGGATTTCATTGTTGGCTTATGCAGTAAAAGCCATTGCTGTCAAACCTTAGCCATTTCTTTCATTTTACACGCCATTATCCGGCTGTGTACGCCATACTTGCATTTTGTACACCATTGTCCACATTGTTTAGGCGGAGCTGCCTTCACGTTACTTCGAGTCTCAGGTCCAGCGTCCGAGTCTCCGACACACAAAGATCGGTGGGAAGAAGCCACTCTCAAAAGAGATCGGAAAATTTTCCCAAAGCATCCCAGAAATTCTCAGTTTGCGACTTGCTGCTGTAGACAACGAGGATCGTAAAGGAAAAAAACTAAAAGCTGTGTGGCTTGTCAAGCTTTCCATCAAGTCTCCCACGCACACGGCCCATCAAAAATGAATTCTCCTTAATGGAAAGCGCGGCGCATTGCTGCTGTGTTGGAATATCGTCAAGAAATTCAGCTGGTTGTGAAAAATTGAATGTACGTCGTGCCACGTAGTTGAAAATGTCTCCTTATTCAACTATCAGTAATTGAGTTAATCTAAATCTAAAAAGAGAGCGGTGATGAGAAGGAAAGCAGATTAAATGATGAAAAATTAGTTTTAGTGAAACTTTTATAGTGAAGCTTATCAGTAGTTGTGAAGTTTAAAATAGTGACCACCGGGAAAAAGCGCAATAGCTATTGGGGAGAGGCTTAGAGTACCTGTGAAGCATAAAATAGTGAATAAGAGGTCTTCTAAATTGAGGTCTTCGGATGCCAGTGAAGTATAAAACTGTGAAGTTGAGAGAAATAGTTGAATAGCTCTTACGTTGAATCCTAACAGTTGACTGAATAAAAATGTCCGTAAAACATGATTTATAAAATATGGTTAATGAACTCATACTAGAACATGACCAATAAATATGACCACTGAGGGGAACATGACCACTTAATCGTTTCGAGTGAACCTGCAACGAAAATTTTAATGGTGCAGCTTCGAGAAAAACCTAGGGTAAAGTCGCACCCACACTGCAAAAATGTTGTCAAATAATTAACAAAAATGGTTGGTTTTGCGGTCACTCATCCAACTACCAACTGTAAGAGCCCACTCTAGGTGCACACTTCAAGAGTCCACTCAGAGTACCCAAGTTCTTGCTTTGTACGCCTCTCTAAGAAAACTGGAAAATTAGCCCCTCGAAATTAAATTCTTTATGCATGACGAGACTGAAACCTGTTAAAAATCATGAATTTATAAAAATCATAAAAATCATACAAAATCATAATCGTAGAAAATCATAAAATCTTTCGCATAAGAGGCTAAAATCGGCAAAAAATCATAAGATGTTTAAACATAAAAAAATCACAAATCTTATGCATAAAGAGGCTAAAATCTGTTGCACAAATTTAAAAATTTGACGTCGTCATAAATAAAAGGATTTGCTCACCTTTTGACGACAGCATCACCAAAACGTGTGCTGCAGATTTCATATTATTTGGTCTATCATGATTATTCTTCGATTTTTATAATTATACAGGCGTAACTTCACGCTGTGTACGGGAGATTAAAATCATTCAAGAATATTTCGTAAAATTTGAGTTAAGCAAGCGCTGTGAATGATATGAGATTACTATTTAGCTTTTCTCACCCCCGTATTCCTGAAGTTGACAGTCATTTGCACAGCCAGCAAAGAAGTGCCATAAGAGCAACTCAGAGCAGCTAAGCCAAAAGTTCAACATCGCTTCCATTATTCATTTGACGGAGCTGCAGCTCATGTTCCAAACGCACCTGAAACTAACTTTGTCAATTTATCCGACGCAGGGCGATCAGAATCTTCCGATGATTACTGAAATTTATCAAATTTTGAATGGACTTACGAAAGCTAGTCAATCGGATGAATTCCAAAGCAGTAGAAGTTCTACAACTGCGCAACATAAAGAACAAAAAGATTGACTAACAACTATAGATATGAATTAGGAATAACTAACGACTATGAATTTGAATTTTGCAATGTAAAGAACTACATCTATGCAGCCTAAAGAATTGCTTCATCAATAAACAACAACACAGTATAAAGAACAGCTACATCTACAGACCACTACGCAGTATAAAGAACAGCTACATCTACAGACCACTACGCAGTATAAAGAACAGCTACATCTACAGACCACTTCGCAGTATAAAGAACAGCTACATCTACAGACCACTACGCAGGATAAAGAACAGCTACATCTACAGACCACTACGCATGATAAAGAACAGCTACATCTACAGACCACTACGCAGTATAAAGAACAGCTACATCTACAGACCACTACGCAGGATAAAGAACAGCTACATCTACAGACCACTTCGCAGGATAAAGAACAGCTACATCTACAGACCACTACGCAGGATAAAGAACAGCTACATCTACAGACCACTACGCAGGATAAAGAACAGCTACATCTACAGACCACTACGCAGTATAAATAAAGTGCGAGCAAGTTCTCACCAACAGAGCATCAAAGCTCACAATGTCGCATTCTAACCTGCTCACTCCACTCCAGCGGTCACTGCGCACGCGCCACAAAGCGACGCGGGACCTTATTTGTAATTTTTGCTTAATTTTTACCCAAGAAAAGAGTCAGATGCTGTGCAAAAAGCTCTGTTTGCTCAGCAGATCAGGCTTCAAATAATCTGAGAAATTCTGCTCGCCACTCCGAAGCATTAGTGTCCAGTTGAGCTGGACAAAAGGGAGAATAATTGCACAATAATTAATTTATATGTATATACTTAGTGTAGCTGTAACACTACTGTATTAAAAAGGCGATTTTAAATTTTTAATGGGAACAAGACATCTAGTTCAGAAAAAAGTCAGAGTACTCAACTTCGGTATTAGCTACTGCCATGCGAAATAGGTTTGTTTTTCTGAAGATCAAGAACTATGTAGTTTTCCGTGACGAATTGCTGCTACTCGGACATCCAATTCAGGTATGCAATACCTATCACGAAGCTGCACAACGGTATGGTCAATTTTATGGTGGAGTGAGGCAGGCTCGGGAGAAGAAAAACGAAGTATCGTCTCGGTATCATCCGATCGACTTTGCCTGCCTGTCTTGAATAAGTAAATCATGCTGTCTTAAAATCGGACATTTATTCAATGAAGTTCAGATAACAGCCCGAAAAATGATCATTCTGTAGAGCTTTCTCACTCATGATGTATCACAGTACATAAAAGTGAGGCTAGCGTCATTGCAGCTACTACAACAATCATGATCGGAAGACAAGGTAGCGCTAAACATAGCGTGTAGTAATCTGCAACTCTTCTGGTTGGGGTTGACCGTCAGTTTCTGTATGACTCGGTGCGAGCGACCAACATTCTTGGAGCAAAGTTTCAAAGATTGATTATAAGATAGTTTTGGCCTCCCTTGCCACAACAAAGATGTTCAAAGAGAGTAAGGATAGAAGCCCATTTAATATGGTGATAAGGGAACGCGGAATCAATGCATAAGTTGTGTTCCCGCACAGGACTCCCAGCGCATAGAAATAGAAAGCTGAACAGGATGGTTAGGAAACGAGGGAAAAGTTTAAGAAAGTATTAGGTGCTGAAAAACAGGACAGCAGTGTGCGGAGAAAAAGATGGTCCTTACCAAAACAAACAAGCTTCATTTCAACAAAAAGAAGGCCTACCTAACTCTCAGCTCAGGACCTCACATTTTCCCCCTGGGAGCCTAATTCCCACAGATACAATAGTTGTATCCCCTTGAAGGAAGCAAAGCTCCACGTGAACTTTCAAGTTAGAGGGTGAAAACAAGCCCTTTCCTCCTTTTTCGAGTACCGTGAAGTTGGTGACAGCTACAGTCAGCTGAGGAAAACCAGCGCTGTCGCTAGTTTTTGAGTACAGACAAGGACGCAAAGGCAATGCAAGCTCTCAATGATTTACGTGGAACGGATAACTGACTGGTGAACTTCACAGCTACAAAGCGACGCAAATGCTCAATTTGCTTCATGCGCGTATCTATCTCTTGCAAACTGGAACGCTACACATTAACTGAGAATTTCTACTCGCAAGTTATTTTTAAAGATTGATATTCATACTGACATTTTGAGACAATTATAGAAGAAATGGCGGGAAAACCCTCCAAGTATATTTTTTCATTTGAACTTAATTGCTCCGTTCAATCATCGATCTAACTTAAAAAATTTATTTATTTGGGAACAGAAGATGCACTTTTACTATAATTTGTGTCTTAGTTTCCACTGAAGGAAAATCAGTTAGAATATGGAATGTGCAAATAAAAACCCATAATTACACCACTCAGTAGTATATGTCTTCCTTAACACTGAAGGAAAAATAAATTGTAAAATGGAATATGCAGTAAAAACCCAAAATTTCATTACTCAATATTCCATTTCTGACATTCCACTGAAGGAAATTCAATTAAAAAAAGAAATTCGCAAGTAAAAGCCTAAAATTATTCCACTCAGTAATTTATGTCCTACTTTACGCTGAAGTAAAATCAATTAAGAAGTGGAGTGTGAAAACAAGAACTCAAGTTAAAGTGAACCTGGAAGACGCCTTCAATATGACGAGCTTTGCTGTCTTTGATCTGCGCCTCAATTCTTTCGTCGTAATTGCAGCGCGGGAAAGCGGATCTAGAATTCATTGAAACTGACGTCTCCATGTTGTTAACAGAACCTGTCTGAATTACAAGAGAATCATTTCATCGTTCATTGATCTTCTTGTGATGTGCTTCAGCCTAATAAAAATTCACAAATGGAAAAACATAGCAATTTTTTCAACGAGAGCATGAAAATTGAAAGACAATACCATTCCACTTGCAACGGAAACAAAATTTATTCAACGGACGTCGCAATTGATTCTAAACCAATTTCTTTGGTAGCGGTTGAAGCAAATTAATTTTTTTTAACGAAACAAAACCTTTTCATCTAATAAGAAATGCATGGTTTACTGCCATTCTCTCTCGAATAAGGATTCATACATTGGGTATATGTTTTTAAAATATATATTGAATAAATACCTTTACAGATAGAATATTAAAAAAATTAACGACCAATTTCACGACCAGCAGCATTGTGACTCAGGGTATGATTTGTCTCATACCAGTTAAATAAACTACCATTTTCATGGCAAGTATAGCGATAAGTTTCAGAATAAGTTCTAAGCCAGTATTTTGGTCTTAACATGATTTTTCAGAATGAATGTTTTAAAAAGTTCAATGATTAGCATCATGACCAATATCGTGACCAATGTCGTGACCAATGTCGTGACCAATGTCGTGACCAATGTCGTGACCAATGTCGTGACCAATGTCGTGACCAATGTCGTGACCAATGTCGTGACC